>CM056054.1:212420596-212538096 GCA_029574335.1 Rana kukunoris | reverse complement strand
GCACCATGCAATCTTGTGCTTGCAGATGCACTGCATTTGGGTTGCTGTTAAGGTACTGACACCCACAGCAGATCACAAAGATTGTGCGTTTTGAACATAGCGTGGGAAACTTTCTCAAAATTTGCATTTGTGTTCTGCTGTGAACCGGCCCCCAAGATCTACTATCAAGTATGTAGTGCAAAGATCTGTCTGATTTAATGGATGAAGGAGCAATAGAAACACCTTTGGACAGCAGCATTGTCAGTCTGGGGGGAGGGGAGTGTTGGCTGTACTTGAATATTTACTCTGGGTTCACAGTATTGCGAATTGGATGAGATTTTCTCCACATACAATTCAAATGTCAGCAGATTGTGACTGGCTCTTACTGTAGCTGGTTCACCCATCTCAGGAATCCTGTGCGTCTTCTAGTCCAAAGTCAGCTAAAAAGTCGTACTGAATCGGTGAACGGGGCGCAACGGACCCCCTGCTGCGATATTCTTCAGTGTGGACCCAGCCTTAGATACAAACTGAAACTCACATTTTTAAAGTAGTAGTAGAGTCTGCTTTTTTTTTTACTTGTACCTACAGGTGAGCTTACAATAAGTCCTACCTGTGGATACAATGAATGTGTCCTAAACTTGCACGGTTTTTGCTCTCCCCGTTCTTCAGCTCCGAGGACAATTGCCACCTTTCGGGGGGAGGGGGGACAAGATACCTGTCAGACAGGTATCCTTTCCCACTTCCTGGAGCAGCCATTCTTAACCAGGGTTCCGTGGAACCCTAGGGTTCCTACAGAGGTGGCTAGGGGTTCCTTGAGCTGTGTCTGACTTACCTCCTGTTTGATGGTGCCTACATAGTTCTGAGCCAATTCGACTTGGAGGAGCCAGTGGTATTATACCAATGGTCTTCATAGTTCGAAGGTAGGGGGGCCATTCTTACCACTAATGTAAAAAAAGGGCATTGTTCCCACTGACCCCCAATAAATGGGTTTTATCAGGGGTTCCCCAAGACCTGAAAATTATTTTTAGGGTTCCCCAGCGGTAAAAAGGTTGAGAGGCTGTCCTGGAGTCTGGCCGCTGCCGTGATGTCACCGCGGGGCCCCCTCCTCCCCTAGTCACCCGGCTAATAGGAGGGAGGAGCGGGGCCTCGCGCGTGCGCAGTAGGGTTCCCGGCGGTGCCAATACCGAGGGACACCAGTACAGGTAAGTCTCCATTTATTAAAAGCCAGCAGCTGCAGTATGTGTAGCTGCTGGCTTTTATTTTTTTTTTTTTTGCCCGGGGTTGCCTGGAACACCCCTATAAATCTAATACATTGGACACTTCTCCCCCCCCCCCCCCCCTCCATACTGGCAATGCTACAGTCCAAAGGTGCTTCCTGTGCTCATTCATCCAGAGTGGAGGCACTCTAATACAGGAGGTGTGTTTTTTTTTTTTTGGCCAGATCACCAAAGAAAAGGAGAGAGAAGACAAAAAAAGTATGCAGCCACCAGATCTGAGGATCATTAATCTGCAATATATTAAATTGTTTGTGTTCAATTTGGGCAGGTCTTTACACTGCATATTTTATGGTAGATCTAAAGGAGATTGTACAAATTGTACAGTGTGTGGTCATATACTGTACAATCCCCTTTAGATTTACCCAAGCGATTTCACTACATAGTTGATGGTATAAAATCGGTGCACCTTATAATCAACTTTCCAAAACGATGTGACATGAAGACTCTCCTAATCTACCCAGTTCATTTGTAAACAGCATTTTTTTTTTTTTTTAAGTAATTTTTATTGCTATCACAAAAGATTGACAGGTCCACCCTATGAAGAGATCTGGGCTCTTTTAGACCCCAAATCTCTTCTCTTTTGCCTCCATTGTATCGGATCGGGCAGATCCACAAAGGTGGAACTAGGAGTGAAGAAATTCTTGTTGTTTTTTGAGGTTACAGAGAGGGAGGAACAATGTCGGTTCCTCTCTGTGCAGCTGTCGGTGCACGCTCGGATACCGCGATTGGATGGCAGAGCCCAAGAAAGCTGGTGGCGTAAAGGGGGGGAGACCACATTCTGCCACCCGCAGAAGTGATCGAGTGTCGGTAACCGGATCAGTGAATGAACATTCGCTGGTCTCCCTCTCCTCTAACTAGTGGTACCCACCATGCTGGTTTGGAGTCTGCCAATGGGTGCGCAAGGCCTGGGATACATGGTGGGGTGACGCCATGTTGTGGAAGTGTTTGAAAAGCTTGATCACTTCCACTTGAAAGCAGACAGCAGTCAGTTTAGCAAATTTACACGAGCGGCCTGCTACAGCTATCCAGGAGTGTTTTTTTTTTTTTTGCTCCTAATCCCATGACCACTTTAAAACAGCGATGGGTGTTAAGTGGTTAAGGTGGGCATACACTATACAGTTGTGATTGTAACTTCTCCTTTCAGGCTTACCTAAACTTGGTAATACGAGGACACGATATATTCAGGAGGTTTAAAACCCAGCATGTCCTTTTTATACTAAATAGTTGATGGTGGACATCGGCACAAGTCTCTATTGTAAATATCTATTGTAAACCGTGGAGGTTCAGGAGATATTTCCAACACCTACAGGTAAGCCTTAATATAGACTTATCTGTAGGTAAAAGTGGTTGTACCAGGTGCACCTTTAACTGTTCAGAGGAAACTCTCAAGAATTCTGTCTGAACTTTTTGTTTTTTCCCTTTTGCATTTGTCAAACTATTAAATTATACCATTGAAAAAATGTTTTGTTGTATAATCCCGTAAGGCATGGGAAAAATCTTATTGGGGTTTATATAAACTTTAAAGGCTTGGTGTGTGTGTATATATATATATATATATAATATATATATATATATATATATATATATATGTGTGTGTGTGTGTGTGTGTATATATATATAACACACACACACAATTACACCCCCCCCCCCACTGAGTGCCTCAATAGCAAGCCTCTTGCTATGGGGACTCTAGGTGGAATGCCGCATGAATCTCATTCTGCATTCCCCCCGCGCTGCCTCTGGAGTGAGAACTGAGTGATTAAACACTGTTGATAGCTCAGTTCTGTAAGTGTCGGTCACCGGCTCTTTCCTCTAGCGCTCACTGGAGTGCTGGGCTGTGGGAGGGGCTGGCTCAGGCTCTTGGGAGATCACTGAGAGCCTGAGCTAGGTGTCAGTCCAGGCATCTGGATGGATACTGGCCATAAGGGGAAAATGAGAATTGCAGAGCTGACCAGAAAGGTCCTGATCATCATCTCTATGGTCTAAGAAACCGGAAGAAAGTGTTTTGTTGGTTGTATACAAACCATTAGTGTTGTAAAAAGACACTACCTACTGCTATCATAAGGGATGTTTTACATTCCTTGTGATAAAGCAATAAAAAAAAAAAGTATGTGTAAGATTACGTGCTTGCATGCAAAAGCCTGGTGTCAGTATGTAAACAGCGATGACACGTGAGGTATTGCTGCGAACATCTGATTTGAGTTATTTTAAAACATGTTTGGTATCCATTTACTCGGCGTAACATCTTTTATGTTTTGCCAAACAATTGTCTATTCTATTCTGTTTTTGTGCATTAAAATTTCTTAGTGTATCTTCAAAAAAATAAACAAACTTCATTTGAAAAACCACTGCGCCAATCATGTCACATAAAAAAAAAAACAGAAGTGTCGGACTAGCTGGGGTCTTCCAGCTGTGTGGAAATATAGGCAAAGCCTTCCTTTTCATATTCGCCATCTGTGTCCCATTGGGGCGATTTCCCTTCAATTCCTGTCCCATAATCTTACAGGAAGTAAGAGAAAATCTCTGCAAAAAAGGGGTTGTAAAGGTACAATTTTTTTTATTTTATTTTTTTCCTAAATAGCTTCCTTTACCTTAGTGCAGTCCTCCTTCTTCACTTACCTCATCCTTCCATTTTGCTTTTAAATGTCCTTATTTCTTCTGAGAAATCCTTACTTCCTGTTCTTCTGTCTGTAACTCCACACAGTAATGCATGGCTTTCTCCCTGGTGTGGAGTGTCCTGTTAGTCCCCTCCCTTGGACTACAGGAGAGTCAGGACGCTCCTTACGTTGCAGATAGAGAAATGAGCTGTGTGTTAGTGGGCGTCCTGACTCTCCTGTAGTCCAAGGAGGGGGTAAGCACCGACACTCCACACCAGGGAGAAAGCCTGAGATTACTGTGTGGAGTTACAGACAGAACAGGAAGTGAGGATTTCTCAGAAGAAAAAGGGACATTTAAAAACAAAATGGAAGGATGAGGTAAGTGAAGGAGGACTGCACTCGGTTAAAGGAAGCTATTTGGGAAAATGAATTGTACCTTTACAACCCTAAAGGGAATATTTTGGGGACCCCCAGGTCATCAGAACTAGTGTCCCTATTGGAAGCTTTTCTCCTCTAATACTTTTCTGGAGACGACCCAAAATTAGGGCTTTACTTTCAATGATGATTATAAACAGGACAAATGGTCCCTTATAATCTCTTTAAGCGAAATTAAAACCCGCCAGGGATTCTAATTCATCTCCAATCTTTTCAAAACGAAAAACCTCTTTTTTTTTTTTTTTTTTTTTTTTAGATTTCCTTTCCTCAGCAACATTAATTTTTTCTTTGTGGAATGTTCTGAGTACTGGTAATGATTTTGGATTTAGTGTCGGGGCTCCTTCCTGCATTATGAAATGCTCCATTGTGTAGGGCGGTGCGAATCATTGTTACAACTCATCACACAGTTTACTTTCCTTTTTAAAACTGAGTAAAAATAATGACACTTCATTCAGGTCTTTGTACTGCAGCTTGTTGTGACTTGTGGGAAGTTGCACTACATAATAATAATGTAGACCTCATGGCAGCGGTCTGGTGTTGTTGGTGCACTAAGAAGACAATTGTTTTGGTTTGTGCTTTTGTGTTGAGCCTGCGTGGCTTGATTGCAGATCAAAACCGACACGTGGTGTGAACAAGCAGAAAAGTTTTTATAGTGAGTGAGATAATGTTGTATGAGAATCGGCAACCATCCATCCATACACCCGGGGAAGTGCAGAAGCTGTTTTGTGCCTTTGTATATGATCATTGCAATGTTTTATGAAAGGTTTGTTTTAATGGTGCACCAAAATATAAATTTTGTTACTGAAAATTCGGGATGTCAACTTTTTCATTAAAAGCGGAGTTCTGCCTAAAAAAAAGGGGGGGGGGAATCAAAAAGTCAGCAGCTGTAGTATTTGTAGCTGCTGACTTTTTTTTTTAAATAAGGACACTTGCCTGTCCAGTGTGCCCGCATGTCCTCACCTGAAGTCAACCCATCCCCCAGCTCCGGGTGCAGGCGCCAGTATTGCTAGTCACAGCCTGGTTCCCAACTGCGCTGCGTGTTCTGCATGGTCCCTGCTGTCTTCTAGGACCTGTGTCTCCCAGAATACAGCGGGAGGAAGGGGCCAGACATGACAGATCGCCGCAAAAGGGAGCAAATACCTTTTATTAGACAGGTATCTGTCCCCCCCCCCCTCCCTCCAAAGGTGCCAAATGTGACACTGGAGGAGGGGAGATCTGGATGGTGGAAGTTCCATTTTTGGGTGGAACTCCGCTTTTAATGCCATGAATTTAAATTGACATCAATTTTTGGCATCTTTTGAAGCGGTTTAAAAAAATCCTGCTTGCTGCATTTTTGGTTTATATTTGGCAAACCATCCCAAAAACTTGCCTCCCCCCATTAAAATGCGCTGAAAATGCACCTGTGTTGCGATTTGTGTGTGTGTGTGTGTGTGTGTGTGTATATATATATATATATATATGTGTGTGTGTATGTATATATAATATATATATTAGGAAAAAAATATTTAATATTATATTTAATTTATTCTTTTATAATGTCTTGAGTTAGAGTTCTTCATAATTCTAAAGAAAATATCCCTAGTCTGTATTGTGGTTTGAAAACTGTCACATGACATTTAAAAAAAGTATCGGTACTTGTACTCGGTCCTAAAAAAGTGGTATCGGGACAACCCTAATTTTAGGTGCTGAAAGCGGTACCATTATTTGCAAGGAAATTTGGCGTTTTATACTGTAGGCTTGTAATTCTTAGGAATAACTCACTTAAAGCGGATGGTTCACAAAAAAGAAAATATTAAAAGCCAGCAGCAACAAATACTGCAGCTGCTGACTTTTAATATTAGGACACTTACCTGTCCTGGAGTCCAGCGTCGTCCGCAGCAGAGGATGAGCGATCGCTCGTCTCTCTGCTGTTCCCCGCTCCATCCACGGTGAGGGAACCAGGAAGTGAAGCGCTGCGGCTTCACTGCCCGGTTCCCTACGGCGCATGCGCGAGTCGCGCTGCGCCCGCCTATTGGCTCCAGCTGTGTGCTGGGAGCCGAGTGTTCCCAGCACACAACGGGGGACGGACGGGATGTGATGCAATGCCCGTCTTTTGCCCGTGAATGCTGGGCCGGAAGTGGGTGCAGATACCTGTCTATCTGCACCCCCCTCCCCCCTGAAAGGTGTCAATTGTGACACCGGAGGGGGGGAGTGTTCGGATCAGCGGATCTTCACTTTAGGGTGGAGATCCGCTTTAAATCTGACCAAACAAGAGTCTAATAGGCTTCCCGGGTATGATTTATTTATTTATTTATTTATTTATTTATTTTTTTAATTAAAAATTATAATATAATAAATAATTATAAAAAATTATAACAAATAATAATATAATTATAGTAAAAATTATTCAATAATGTAATCAAATCAAAATCACTGAAATTTGCTCAGTTGCAGAATTTTTGCTGTCATTATTATTTTTTTTTTTTTATGACGAATTTCCCCACAAATCGTTATAGCTAAATTCTGCAAGTGATTATAATTTATTATCGCTGTTTTCTAGCTGATCTAAAACCATTTTTGACATAAAGGGACATTTTTGGTTGCTATGGGCAATCTACAGTTTCCAGGCAGAAAGAACAGTTTTTATTATATAAAAGAACATGCAGGGCACAGGGCAGACCACTAGGGACAAGGGTGTGTGTATTTTTTACATACAGTATACTGTAATCTTATAGATTACAGTACTGTATGTAAAGTGTTTGTTTACTTTTTTGAATTTGGCGCCGTTCTCCGCTCCTGTGCATCGTAACATCGCAGGGCTGTGTGAATCGAGCGAGCACCCGCTCGCTCACACAGCGTGGATGCATCGCTGGATACAGGAAGAAGGTAAGACAGCGCGTGCTGCAGGCTCTGCATGTCTACCCCGAGCGTGACTCGGGGATACCGTTCTTAGCAAGAAAAAAACACCCCGAGTCACGCTCGGGAACACCGCCAGGGAGGTTAATAAATAAAACACTTCTCCTGTCCCAGTGTAAAAGCCTGAGTGCTTTCACACTGGAGCAGTGCGCTTACAGGATGGGAGATGTCCTGCAAGAAGCATTTCTGGGGTGTTGCGAGGAATACACCGCACCGAAAACGCCCCTGCCATTGAAATAAATGGGCAGTGCTCACAAAGCACTTTGGCAGCAGTGCTTTTAACCCTTTTTCAGCTGCTAGAGGGGTTAAAATTGCACGCTACCGGCCAAAAAGCGCATCTAAAACGGCAGTATACAGTTGACCCCCACTCCAGTGTGAAAGTGCCTTTTAAAGAAGTAAAGCCTCCGGAGTAAAAATAAATATACCCTGGAAGACAAAGGCATAATGAGCTAGAATGCATAGCATACTCGCTCATTATGAATTGCTTACCTCAGATTGAGGCCCCCTCATCGGTCCTCGTTCCCCCCTCCTCCGTCATCTCTCCCGGAGTGACTTGCGGGTATCGCAGCTCCCATGCTGTGACTGCCCGGAGCCGTGATGTCACTCATGCGAGCAGGAGCCGCCACTAACGGCACAATCGCCGTTAGAAGCAGCACGCTTAGTGCGACTGCACGCCGTTGTCTACGGCGCATGCGCCTAGACATCGGTGCCTGTCTGTTGCAAATATCTCCTAAACCGTGTAGGTTTAGGAGATATTTCTTGTATTTATAGGTAAGCCTTAACCACTTAAGACCCGGACCAATATGCTGCCAAATGACCCAAGGGGTTTTTGCGATTCGGCACTGCGTCGCTTTAACAGACAATTGCGCGGTCGTGCGACGTGGCTCCCAAACAAAATTCGTGTCCTTTTCTTTCCACAAATAGAGCTTTCTTTTGGTGGTATTTGATCGCCTCTGCGTTTTTTTTATTTTTTGCGCTATATACAAAAATAGAGCAACATTTTTGAAAAATCCAATATTTTTTTTACTTTTTGTTATAAGAAAAATCAATAAACTAAATTTTAGTCAACATTTAGGCCAAATTTTATTTAGCCACATGTCTTTAGTAAAAAAAAATCGCAATAAAATAAAAATTGGCTACCTAGCGGGAACAGCGACACTAATACAGCGATCAGAAAAATGATCGCTTAGTGATGCTGGCAATAGGGAGTGAAACTAGGGCGGTGATCAAGGGGTTAAAACTTTATTGGGGGGGGAGGGGTACGGGGGCTACCCTGGACCTAACACTAACTGACTGTCACACTGCCTGTCACACTGACACTAAATACAGTAATCATACATGTATGATTACTGCATTCAGTGACACTGTGACAGGGGGGGGGGGGGCGATCGCGGGGGTTAAATGTGTTTTATGTGTAGTGCAGGACTTACTGTGTGGTGATCTCTCCTCAGCGGTGGTTGAAATATATACGTTGATGTACCTGTCGGTGCCATTCTGCCGACGTAAATGTACATGCGGCGGTCCTAAATGGTTAATCTAGGCTTACCTGTAGAAAAAAGCGGTCTGTAAAAAAGTTTCATTTTATCCTATCTCTTTCAACACTGAGCAGTGTTGATAAACATTGCTGGCTGCTTTTTTGACAACTGTGGGCAGGGGAACTGCTCTGCAATTTTTTTATATGAATCGTGGAAATGCTGGATTGAGATTTTTTTTTTTGGGGGGGGGGGGGGGTGTTGAATCAAGACTACAAACTTTTAACAATTTATTGTAGCATACATGGACCCCATTGGCTGCTGCTGCCAAGGGCCAGCATGTAAATGCCAACAACGTGTGGCCAGTGGTACCACTGATTACACACTATTGATGTTTACATATCGGCCCTGAATGTGCAGAATGACCTAGGCCAATTCTTAATGATTTATTCAGGGCTGACATTTAAACCTCCAATAGTGTGTAATCAGGGAAAGCACAGCAGCTGGCTACCCATTGTTGATGTTTACATGTCTGGCCTAAGCAGCAGAGGCTGCCAATAGAGTTCATGTAGCTTGTAAACATTGGCACCAATGTGTGTACAGTGTAACTTATGGTCTGAATACAGCCATGGACGCAGCTCTGTTCTATTATTTTCTACATTTCTGAAAGCAAAATATCACTGCCAGATGCAGACGTGTTAATAGGTCTATAGCCTTCTATATTGCTGCACAGAGAACTATAAACTGCATAGAAGATTATATGCTGTAAACGGCGTTTTTGATACCTGTTTTGAAGGAGCCTTTAGATGCATATTAAACAAAGCTAAACATGGTGTAAAAAAAATTAAACCTGGTGTAAATCTACTGTACATTTGCCTATACAGTAGTTGGTTATAGATTTATAATAGGTCAAATTTGGCCTTTTATGTAGGATTTGGATTATGTTGTTTTAAATGATAGAAGTGCGGGCTTAGTTGTGACAAATATATATATATATATATATATGGTAACTCTAAATGTAGCTTTACTGGTACACACAAGGAGATTATTTGACGGATGATGGCACACCCCCCTTTTTTTTTGCTAGCCTTCATATCAAAAATGGAAGCGGTTGCTGAAGTTATGAAAATTCGCGTATGACCGAATAACTTTATTTTGGAATTGATGTAATGTATTTGTATTGTTTTTGGACGCAAGCTGTACTGATAAAACGTACATTTCTGGTATCGTTTGAGAATTTTTTTTTTTTTTTTTTTTTTAGTGGTTGTCTCTTCGAATAATTTCGGACGAACTGTTGTGATTGTCTCTCTAATTATCAGATTTATCAAACGATCGCTGCAAAAGTAGTATTTTTCGTGCAGTTTTCTGATCCTGTGTATTGGGGTTACCTTTGTCTGAACATGACGCTGTAGCTGGAGTGTAAAGTTTTACCCGAGGTCTGTGTCAGCTGCCTGTCATCGCACACCCAGAAGATGGGAGACAATGGGGTTGATTTACTAAAGTAGTACAGGCTGTTCATTCAGCAAAGTGAATATTTCCTGAGATTGGAAAACAAGGAAAAGCTGTGTTTACTTCACTCAATTATGTTATGGGAAAATTCACATCTCGGTTTCCCTCGCACGTGATTGGGTATGAAAAGTGAACACAGATGCACTTTACTAAAATTGGATAAGTTCACCTTTTTGGTAACATCTTGCACCCATATTGTGACAGTGAACATGGAAGATGCCCCCTCGTCCCCCCCATCCCCTGCTCTGTCACAATTTAGAAAACTACGTCAGGGCTCTGATTGTCCAGCCTTGTCAGTCATTCTGAGTTCTTTGAATGTGTGAACTACAAGTACCTTCAGCCTTTGCGGCTTTTGACTTGTAGTTCTCAATGAACTACCAGGGTGCCGTTAAGCTCTCTAGTTTATTCAGTTTTTCTGGCACTGTGTAACTGCTTGCCCTTATGGAGTACGAGCAGACGGCTTACACAGAATGTCTGCGAGAGTCCAGCACAGCATCTGTGATCTGCTGATCGTGGGTGCAATGCTCTGCAGGCTCCTAGCAAAGAAAAAAAATCTCAGTAAGAATCCGCCCAGCAGCTAATGAGCCACTTGGACTGGTGTTATAACAGAGCCAGCCGTCTACTGAAAAAAATCTTGGGATTGGGATTGTGGCTGATATCTTTGCAAAGTGTATATATACGTATTGCAATCGGTAAGTGGTTGAGGTAAAAACCTCCCAATCACTTACCTGACTCCATTTTCAATCCAGCGTTGTCCCCTGTCTCCGCCTCCCTCTGCGCTTTTCCTGCATTCACAGGCTTTAGTGAGATTTATTGAACAAGCCCAAAAAGGATTGTTCACGCCAGGTGCAGTGCGAGAACGCGTGCATAATAATGTTTTCCTGCACTGCCTTTTTAAAGGACACGGTACCATTAATTCCTAATATTACCCTCTCGCACTTTTGAATGTGTGCGCATATCCACCAGCATGCATGGTACCACAGTGTGACGTGATTTTTAAAACATTTGAATTGGCTGTCCTAGATCATGCAAAAAGCAATCGCACCTTCTTCTGCTCTGATCCCAAATAATTTCTTTAAGTTATCAAAGAACACATACATACATACATACATACATACATACATACATACATACATACATACATACATACATACATATAAATTAATGGTAGAAGGCAACTAAAATATTATGTTTTTGATGATTTTTCAACTTATGAGCTAAAGGGAGCCTTAAATGTGACCCCCGACATCACCAAGGGGCTGCACATTATGTTCAATATATGTAATGCTTGAGAGAGACTGCAGAGGAAGTGAGGGTTGGAGAGTGTGGGCAGGATACATCTTTGGCTGGGGATATATACGGCAGAGGACAATAGAAAACTGGGAACATGTTATGAGTCTAGTAGAGATCAATGGTATTACACTAATCCATGTTCCCACTACAGACTGCTGATTCTGAGGTCCCCACATCATACCAAAGGGCCGCAGGTTGGGCACCAGGGTATAATTTCTACTTGTAGCATTTCAGCTGAGAGAGTGCAGTTTTTTGCTTTTGATAAAGACATAAATCACACATTGACTTGGTGAAATTGCATTTGTATAGACTTCTACTACTTATCTACAGCATAGAGACAGATTATTAAAGGGGAAGCAAACCGCTGCTTCTGTCTTCTATCTGCCCTGCATAGTAAAGGCATAATGTGCTAGTATGCATTTACCTGCAAACAAGGCCTTTGTTTCACCTCTGGAGGCTGCATCCATCTTTGCCTGTCTTTCCTCCCGGCCTGTGGTCTTCGGCTGTGTGACTGGCTGAAGGCGTGTGACATTACTCCCGCGCAGGAGCCGCCAGGCATGACACGGGGCTCTGAAGAAATGGCGCGGGTGGCCATTCCTATAGAACAGGGGTCTCCAAACTTTTCAAACAAAGGGCCACTTTATTGTCCTTCAGACTTTAGGAGGGCCGCATTGGTGCCAGCAAGGGAAGAAAATGTCACAAGCCCGGCATCAGTGAGAACATATATGGCCTTTAGGGTTGGTGGTCAATAGGAAGAGGAGTATTCCCTCTATTAGTAGGAGGAATAGTATCCCATCATTGGTATCAGTGGATAATATAGTGCCCCATTGTTGGTGTCAATGGGAGGAATAGTGCCCCATGTCAGTGGGAGGAATTGTGCCCCAAGGGCTGGAGAAAGGCTAGCAAAGGGCCACATCTGGCCCTCGGGCTGCAGTTTGGAGAACTCTGCTATAGAGCACATGCACCGATGATATCATCGGCTGCATATAGAGTGAATATCTCCTAAATGGCGCACATTTAGGAGATATTTATATTGCCTATAGGGAGGTCTATATGAAGGCTTGCCTATAGCTACAAACAATCGATGGAAGTTTACTTCCTCCTATAAGTAATGTTTTGGACAACAAAACAAGGGATATGGGGCCGTTGGACTTGCGGTACAAGTAAATAGAATCAAATGTAGAAGTACATATATGGAAGAAATATACATTTTTATTAATATAAGTAATGTGTTAAATCTCTGTGTTAGTGCTGGTTCACACAGGGGCAAGGCGACTTCAGCGCGACTTGGAGCAACTTACAGCGCGACTCAAAGTTGCCTCCAGGACAGCTGACTTAGGCTGTGGCCAATAGCAGAATAATCGGCTCTGCGGGAGGGAGGGATTTGCCTGAGTAAATGATTTTCTTTTCTTGTGTTGTTGCTTCAGTTAAGATGGAGATCAGACTTTGGAGGCGACATCAATCGAAATCTATGGGTACAAGTTACCTAGAAAGTCGCCTTTACAGGAACCTTTTTTGAAGTTGGAGCGACTTCAGTAGTGCACATTAAGACGGCTCCCAGTCACTTCAATGTCTTATGTCGCGCGACACAAGTCACTGTAGAGTGTGAACCGGCACATAGAGCCGGTTCACACTGGGGTGACCTGGGATCTGACTTGAAGTCTCCCCAAGTCATCCCAAGTCGTGTAGTTGAGAAAATCAATTGAAGTGAATGAGAGCCGTCTTAATACACACTAATGAAAGTCGCTCAGACTTCAGAAAAGGTTCCTGTACTACTTCAATCCCACTTCTAGGCAACTTGTTCCCATCACTGTCTTAACTGAAGCAACTTTCCAGGAAGATAACATACATTTCTCAGGCAAACCCCTCCCTCTCCCAGAGCTGATTGTTGTTTGATTGGCCACTGGAAAGTATCCTGTCCTGGAGACGACTTGAAGTAGTGTTGTAAATCGCCCCAGATCGCCCTGTGGTTCATGCTGAAGTCGTGTTGGAGTTGCCTCTGAAAGTTGTGCTGGAAGTCGTGTCGCCCCAGTGTGAACCGACTCTTAGAGCCCTTTCACATTTATACGACTTGTCCCACGATTTTGTGCTGCAAAATCGTATGACCAGTCATTCTCCATTATTTTCAATGAACACCATTCATACTGGCACGACTTTAAGTAGTGCCGACTTCAATGTAGTCCTTGCACTACTTTGGTCCGATTTTGATGCCACTTACACAGGCATTCATTGAAATCGCGATAAAATCGCGCGACTTTGAAGTCGTACAAGTGTGAAAGGGACCTTGGGGTTCAGCTGTATAATGTAACAAATTGAGAAACTATGCTATTTGTTATGTAAACATTGTCCTAAATTGGTCGGACAGTGCTATATATTTGTATCATGATATGATGTTGGACTAATATTGCCCATATTTAAAGTGGTTGTAAACACTTCCACATACCCAGAGAAGTGACACAGACTAAACCAATCCTCCTGTACCTGTTTATCTGCAGTCCTCTCTCCTCTGCAGCCTTTTAAAGTGCTGCATTTATAAAGCTTGTCTGAGAGTTCAGAATAATAGGAGCAGAGAGCTGAAGTTACAGACAGAAATGACACTCGGTGCTCTTAAATGAGACAAGTAAACGCTATAGAGGGATATGCTTTGTTCATATTTCATGTCTGAGGTTTACATCTACTTTAGCATATTTTTGCTCTCTATACTTTTTGCTGCATTAGAACTTGAACCGTGTGTCACGTGGAGTTTATGTCAAATATTAGTGTGTTGTTGCACAGTTTGGAATGATATGTTTGTAGTAGTTTCAGATCTTATTCTATGTTGGTAACAAATGTCATTGTTATCAGTGTCAGGTGTGCCTGATTTTATGTTGGAGATGAGCCTTGTCTCCTGCGTAGTACAGTGTGAGGACCGGTTCAGGCTGCACTCGTGCCGTGTGTTTTATTCTTCACGTGTGCGGCTGGGATTGTGTGTGTTTATGTCTCTCCTGTGTGTAATGGCACATGAGTAGTGACTGAGCCCAGATACATTTCCTCAATGAATTCTAGCTCTGCCTCAGCAAGCTGTTATTGGCCAAGAGAGATTGTTTCTGTCACTGGTGATCCCGCCTTGTTATGTGACATAATCCGAGTTGATTGGCTTACTGCACAGTTTCCTTTTCTTGCAGACTGGCTGGAGATCATTTTACTCTGTGTGTCAGCATGGGAGCTAACATCAAAGGGAGCGTGTGTGTGTGTGTGTGTGTGTGTGTGTGTGTGCGCCAATGCCGAGCTGCTAATCCATATCTCATCTGTCGCCACATCCATGGACATAAAGACAACACACAGTTGTGTTTTTTTTTTTTTTTTCTTTCTTTCTTTTAAATAATGCAATGAGGATTTAAAAAAAAAAATGTTTGTAGCTGTAGTGTCTGCCCTGATTTTGTAAAGCTCTGCGCAAACTGTTGGTGCTTTATTAATCCTGTATTATTATAATAATAATGTAGCCGACACGGTTAAAACACAATTGCAGATGTTATAAATGACTGCACAGACCAGTCTCTTGGTGTATAACCTTACAAGTGTTTTCCAAAAGCTTCTATTCTACACCGTTCAACTTTTTATTTTTTATGTTTCTAGAATACATAAATGAAATTCTGTGTTTTTGCTAGCTTTGTGAATTCATTTTTAAAGGTGAAAACTGATTGGTCTTTATCTGCCCAGAATATTTGTGTTTTTTTCCCCATAAGTCTGCATTCTTTAAATAGCATCAAGCTGCATCTTGTTGCCTTATGTTTGGAGTTGTGAATAATTTATGTGCCAGTCTAGTGAAAAGGACTCTTACAATGAGAATTAGTAATCTACGCACCAATTACTCTATGCAGGGACACACTATAAATACATCTTTGTTTACATAACAAAAGGATTATGGATTGCAGTTGCTGGAAAAGGTTGGCATCCTACACTGGGTGCTGTACAGAGCCCTGAAACCTTATGTGTCTGACCCTCTTGTTTTGATGATTGTTTTGATGAGTGGCATTTTAATGGTGCTTTGAATGGAGTGTCTTCAGTTTGTAACGTGATATTTTTAGAGCTCCTTTTCCCTCTTCTGATTAATCCTGTGTCCAGATGAAAGTTACAATTTTTTTTTTTTGTATTGAGTCGCACTTTAGCACTTGGCTGAGTCATGATATCCTTTTCCCTACCTTTGCAGTTAAATCGCATGCTTTTTTTTAATAGCACAGTTTGAATTACGAAGCAACTCCAGGTTGCAGTTGAAAGGAGTCAAACATCTACTAGTTCTATCCAGTAATCACTGCAGCTGTGTTAAAGGAGTTGTAATGCATTCTACGCATTAAGGGTCCTTACACACGGAGTGGTCCTTTTTTTTGGTCCACTCCGTGTGTCCGTCAGCTCAGCGGGGGGGTCTCCGCTGAGCTGTCGGGCGGTACCCGCACACTGTGCAGGGACCGCCCCGTCTCTCCTCCGCTCTCCCCTATGGGGAGTCGGATGGAAACGGACCGTCTGTCCGTTTGCATCCGATCCGTTTGCCCGGACGGAAGAAAAATAGGACATTCTTCCGTCCGCAAAAACGGATGCGGATCGAGCGGACGTTAGCGGATGCATCATCCGCTAACGGATCCGCTCCCATAGGGACCCATTACAAGTCTGTAAACGGACTTGTAATGAGCGGACCGTTCGTCCGCTAGTGTGAAAGGGCCCTAAAGGGGTTGTAATGGTTTGTGTGTTTTTTTTTTTTTTTTTTTTCTAAATGGGTCCGTTTTAACCCCTTCCATACAGGGCATTTTCACCCCCTTCCTGCCCAGACCAATTTTTAGTTTTCAGCGCTGTTGCCCTTTGAATGACAATTGCGCGGTCATGCAACACTGTACCCAAATGAAATGTTTTTTTTTCCCCCCCACAAATAGCTTTCTTTTGGTGGTATTTGATCACCTCTGCGTTTTTTATTTTTTGTGCTATAAACAAAAGTAGAGCGACAAAAAAACACAATATTTTTTGATTTAATAAATACCACAATTTTTTTTTTTCCTCATTTTAGACCGATACGTATTCTTCTACATATTTTTGGTAAAAAAAATCGCAATAAGCGTATATTGATTGGTTTGCACAAAGTTATAGCGTCTACAAAATAGGAGCTTTCTGGCATTTTTAATTATTGTTTTACTTTACTTTATATACTTTATTTTTTTATTTTTTTTATTGTGACCGTGAAATTGCGGCGGACACTTTTGACACGTTTTTGGGACATTCACATTTATACAGCGATTAGTGCTATAAATATGCACTGATTACTGTGTAAATGTGACTGGCAGGGAAGGGGTTAACACCAACACCGATGTGTGTTCCTCTGTACTGGGAACACACATCGGTCTCCTCACCTCTGACAGGACATGGATCTGTGTGTTTTACACACACACACACAGATCCACACTCCTGCCGTGATCACTGGGAATCGCGGGTGCCCAGCGGACATCGTGGTTACGCGCGCCGAGTCACGGTCGGTGCCGTGGGTGCGCCATAGATTGCCGTGAATAAAAGACGTCGTATGACTCCCCCCAACCCCGAATGTTTGGGAGTGTAAAATGCAGCTCAGTTGCGTGTGTGTGTGTGTGTGTGTGTGTGTGTGTGTTTTTTTTTTTTTTAATGCATCTAGCACTTCCTCTGACATAATCGGATGTAGCTGGTAGGGCTGCATGATTCTGGGGAAAATGAGAATCGCGATTCTTTTGCTTAAAATGAAGATCACGATTCTCAATTTTTTTTATTTGACTGTGGTAATATTCATTATATTGCACTCCTCACAGGCTCACATCACATGCCCCCTTTAATAGCCTGACTGCAGTGTCATCTGCAAGGTCTGGGGTAGATGACTGTGGTAATATTGATAATATGGGTAGCTGATTCGGACTGTGTGGTAATATTCATAATATATTATAAGGGGGACACTAACAGTGGTTGCCGGTATTTTAAGTCCACTCCTCACGTGCCCCCCCTTTAATAGCCTGACAGTCAGACAGGCTATTAAAGGGGGGCATGTGAGCCGAGTGGGCTTAAAATACCGGCAACCACTGTCCATTATTATGAATATTACCACAGTCTGAGTCAGCTACCCATATTCTCAATATTACAACAGTCAGCTACCCCAGACTCCAGGTAGCAGACTATGGTAATATTCATAATAAGGGACGGTGGTTGCCGGTATTTTAAGTCCACTCCTCGGCTCACATGCCCCCCTTTAATAGAATGACTGCAAGGTCTGGGCCTGGCTGGGGTAGCTGACTCACTGTGGTCACTGGTGTTCATGATATATTATGTACATTGTACACACTGATTAACACAAGGAAGCTCACTCAACTCGCTGTGTTTTGGAGACTGTAGTGGCAGACTGTAGCCAGCTCCTTCTCTCCCATTCCTCCCTCTGTGCCCCCTCCAGCTCCTCTCTGCCCTCACAATTGATGGAGGGACTGCCTGGTCTGGTGAGGGGGTTGTCTCTGGAGTCCCGGGGAGGTTGCATGTAGTGTGCGGTGCCCCGCTCCTTCTCCGCCGTTTTGTAATGTTTTCCTGCCGGCTGCTAAGCGCGGTGGTACCACCCACGCCCAGGCATCACGCTGCATCTGATAACTGACGTCCGTTCCTTTATCCGCCATTTGCGTTCCACGCTGGTTACGTGGAACCGGCGGCGACACAAGAATCGCGGGTCATCTCGCGGGGAGAATCGAGATTGCGATTCTCTCCGCGATTAATCGTGCAGCTCTCGTGGCTGGTAGCTTGCACTTCCAAGCAAAGGGAAGGCGGTCCAATGATGGGTTGTCATATGCAAACTTGAAGTCCCCTGATTCATTAAAAATGTAGTGATGGCATTTCTGTGAGCAGTGATGGGGGGGGGGGGGGGGTGCTTTTTCTTCTGTCGCTGACCATATAGCTGCAATCTCTTCACCATCACCAGCAGGATTTGTTTCCTTGTAGGTGGAACTAAAATATAAGAAGCCATCCCCACTCATGTGCATTTACATCCTGAATGATTGGTGAACATATATAAAAATATTTTTTTTTTTAATGAATGAATGAAAACGTATATAGCGCGGCACATGCAAACTAAATAGCCTTTCATATCGTTTTTGTTTTGTTTTTAGCTCTTTGCCCTCTTCCTTTTCTTGCTTTCCAGCTAAACCTCCCTTCCTTCCTTTTAATAATTTAAAGTGGTTGTAAACTTAAATAAAACTGATTTATACTTGCTTGCTTTGTGCAATGGAATTGCACAGAGCAGCCCCGAAGCTCTTCTTCTCGGGTCCCCCACTGGTGCTCCTGGCTCCTCCACTTCTTGTTGTACCACCATAGGAAGCCGCTTCCTATTATGGCACACCTGTGGCCTCAATCCCAAGCTGTGCTGCCTGCGTCCATAAACAGACAAAGCAAAGCCTGAGAGTGGGGAGAGGACAGCCACTATACACTGTGTGTACAATTGTTGGGCAAGGTGTATTTTTGAGGATTAATTTAATTATTGAACAACTACAATGCTTTTGGTCAATCCAAAATGTTAATAAACCTCAAACCTGAATATTTAAGAAAGTGAGGTTTTTGCTTTTTTAGGAGAATATATGTGTGCAGAATTATTAGGCAACTATATGAAATCTGTTTAAGCACTTCCAGCCCAATGATGACTTTTCAGTGGGGATATCTGAATGATGGGTGTGCAGCTACAGGCATCATTCATCTTTTATAGCTGGCGCCGCCGTCCGGTGCTTCTACCGACTCGCCCATGCGATCAGCGAGCCGGACGGACGTTGATCATAGAGATTTCCGGTGACCTGATGGTCCCCAGTCATCTCTGACCTTCGGAGGCCCGAGGGCAATGTTATGTCACACTTGGCTGGCTGAAGTAAACAATGCAGAAGCTGGAAAGACAGATCGTTCATATTTTATTTTTATTTTTGATCTCAGCCTTTACAGCCTGGAAGAGAGATCTGGGGTCTTGTAGACCTGTCGGGCACCATTATTTTTACAAGGCATGTTTATATTACTTATAATAGGAAAAAAAGTGAATTTGTTTTTTTTTGTGTAAAAACTCATTTACAGAAGCAAACGCATACGCAAGTCGCGCCCACATAAGTAAACTGTATTCAAATCACACATGCATTGCAAGGTACCGCTGTGTGGGAGAGTGAGGCCAACAATTCTAGCCCAAGACCTCCTCTGTAACTACTGGTAACCTGTAAAAAATGTTAAAGCGTCACCTATGAAGATTTTTTTTAAATACCAAAGTTTGGTGCCATTCCACAAGTGTATGGAATTTTAAAGCGTGACATGTTCGGTATCTATTTACTCGGCGTAACCTCTTTCATGTTATAAAAAAATTAAAGTGGTTTAACTTTTACCTTTTTTTTTTTTTATGATTATTCATAAAATAACCCCCCCCAAAAAAAAAACCTGTTGAAAATTTGTTGCACATGCAAAATAGTCTCTGCTAAAAAAGTATGTATAATGTTTGGGTATTCGAGTAATTTTATACCAATATAAATGTTCCAGAAAAGGCATGGTATGGAAGTGGTTAAAGCGGAGTTCCACCCAGAAAAACATTTGGCCAAAAGTCCTAAAATAAAAGTAAAAAAAAAAAAAAAAAAAAAAAATTATACTCACCCGAAATACCTGTTGCTATGCGGAAGTCCCTAATCTGCCTCTTCCCCCACCGCGGTGTGTTTTCTTCTGCTTCTTCTCCTAGTGAATGGGGCGCGCTGCTTTCTGGGAACTGTGTGTGTTCTCAGAGAGCAGCCACCCATTCACAAGCCGGCGTGAGACTCACGCAGGCGCAGTAGGAAATGGGCAGTGAAGCCGTAAGGGGCTGTTTCCCCTAGTGTGAATGGCGGCGTGGGACCGGCATGGGGGGGGGGCCATCAGCACGGGCAAGTAGGACAGGTAAGTGTCCTTATTAAAAGTCAGCAGCTACACTGTTAGTTGCTGCTGACTTAAAAAAAAATTGTGGGTGGAAACTCCAAATCAACATTTCTTATATTTAAAAAAAAAAAAAAAAAAAATAAATTCAGTGACCAATATATTCACCCTTCCTTTACAATAAGCAGTCATAATCCTCCGACTCATGGAGTTTGTCCGTTTTCTTGATATGTTGAAGATTAACTTTTTCTGCCGCAGCAACCACAGCCTCCCAGGCACTGTTCAGAGAGGTGTACTGCTTTCCTTCACTGTAAATCTCCTGATTTTTAAGAAGGGTCCGCAATTTCTCAATAGGGTTTAGGTCAAGTGAGGAAGGGGGCCAAGTCGTTATTCTTTCTGGCTTCAATGGAGCATTGTAAATATCATGGTCTTCTTAAGACTTTCCTGTACCGCTGCTTGAAGAAAGTGTTTTCTAAAAGCTGTCGGTAGGTTTGGTTTGGGAGCTGATTTTTGAGTCCTACTTCAACCCGAAAAAACTCTAACTAGCTCATCTTTAACATTACCCGTACCCCCAAGTCCACCTTGCTGGTATATGAGTCGAAGTGGAGCTCTGTGCCCGTTACCGATTCAGCCACATGCCCATCCCTCTGCTCTGTCAAGAGTCACTGTTTCATCAGTCCATAAAACTTTTGATAAATCTGATATTTCTTGTCCCAGTCTTGATGTTTCAACTTGTGTGTCTTGTTTAGTGGTGGTCGGGTTTCAGCCCTCCTTACCTTGTCCATGGCTGAGCACTGAACACCTTGTACTCCTGGGCACTACAAGTAGGTTGCAGTTCTGAAATATGACGCTTCCTGGTAGCTTCACATTTAACCACTTGCCCCACATGCATGTACTGCTGAGCGGTGGCTCCTCTGGGCAGTGGGCAGAATTGCGTAAAGGCACGTCATTCTGCCCTTCCAGGTCTGTGATGCGCCTGCGACCTGCTCCCGCTGTGATTGGACACAGCAGTAACCAGTCAGTTGGTGTGGCGGACGCGCCGTTTTGTTCTCGACAAGGCAGATCGCCGCTTTGTTGGTAGGGAAGACAGATTCTGTGTTTCTGCCAAGCAGGAACTTGGATCTCTGGCTTTCTAAAGTTAAAGCATCCCCCCCAAACACTCCCTAGGATCTCCCTTGATGATAACCCCCTTCCCTGCCAGTGTCAGTACAGTAACCATGCATATTTTTTAGCACTTGTCCCCATCAAGTGTCCTCTGTAATGTTGCAGTCCTGCCATTATTGTAAAAGTCCATAAAAAAATATATATAGTCGGAGGATATATATATTGTGTGTATTTTTTGGTAACAAAAAAATAAATAAATACGTAGCATAATGCATAGTGGCCTAAATTGTTGAAGACATTTAGATAATTTTTTTTTTTTTTTTTTTTTACATTTTCTAATACCATAGCTCATTACAAAGGATAATGGAATAAAATCGGCGTCAAACGAAATCTGTACCTTATTTAGCATCTGTGTAATTGCTCCATTTCCGGGTATTGGCCGTGCCGTTGCTTGTGCTGCTTGGTGATCTTTTCTGGACATCACTTCCTTCCCTTTTGGAAATCTTGCGCATGCGCCGTAATACAACAACTGCTTCCTTTCAATCTCTTTATGCTGCTTTGATTCGCTCCCCTGCGTGACGTCTTATTCTGTCACAAGGGGGAGAAGCAGAAAGGAGATGATCAGAGCCGCATCGTAAGACTTCTCCCCTGTGCCATTCTGAGGGGAAGCTCGTCCATGCAAATGTCCCGACATGTGGTGGACATAGACATGGCACACTTTGTGCCATTAATGTAATTACCTACTGCTCAATCGGGCATGACATCCCTTCTTGATTGCAGGGCGATTTCCATGGAAAATAAAACGGTGAGTACATGTTCACAGGCAGCGATCAGCTGCCTGTGCTATCTACCTTACAAAGAGATAAAGTTGTCTAGGAGGGTTTACAACCACTTTAAAGAGGAAATAAAGCCTCCAAAACATCCCCCCCCCCCCCCCAAAAAAAACCCTGCAAGAGAAAGGCATAATGAGCTTGTATGCACAGCATACTAGCTCATTATGAATTACTTGCCTGAGATCGAAGACCCCGCAGTGGTCCTGGGTGACCTCCTCCACCGTCGACATGATACCCGGAGTGACTGGCCGGAGCAGCAATGACTAACGGCATGATCATCGTTAGAAGCGGGGCACGCTCAGTGCACCTGCGCCCAATGTCGACATGGTTTTGTATTACAAAAGGTTGGTTTTATTTGGGTGCCGGGTGGTGTATTTTTTTTTCATTGTGTATTGTGCTTATTTGAAAAAACGGAAAGGTATCTCCATAATGTTAAATGAGGATTCATTGTAGATCATGTATAATCTCTCCCACCCTGCTCCAGTGTTCCGTCTTCATCACTAAGCCCTATTGGGGGAAAAAAAAGTGGAATGAGTAGGACAGCGATGGAGTTGATTTACTAAAGGGAAATCAACTCTGCACTACAAGTGCACTTGTTTTAAGTGCAGTCTCTGTATCTGAGGGGAAGCTCTGCTGATTTTATCATCCAATCATGTGCAAGCAAAAATGCTGTTTATTTTCCTTGCATGTCCCCCTCAGTACAATGACTACACTTGCAGTGCACTTGTAGTGCAAAGTGGATTTGCCTTTCATATATAACCCCCAATGTGTCAGTCTGGCCTTCTTAGTTTGTACTACTTAGTTTGTAGTAATGTGTGTTCGATATTTAAGGAAAAAAAAATGGTAGTGCAACCCCTTTGTGTCTAAATGATTGGTAAAGTTGATAAATTCTGTCTTTTTTTTTTTTTCCTGCAGTTATTACTAAGCACTGTAGATTTGTTCAACTCTCAGGCCTGCACACTGGCAAGTGACATTCAGGACGTTGTGTATTACAAACACAGTGGCCAGTTGTTTGCTTAGTTGGCATAATGTAGACCCGAGCTAAGAGGTCCAACAGTTGCCCGCTTAAAGTTAAACTTCACCCAAATTAACGTAAAAAGTTTATCACGCAACATACAGTACATTCCACACTAATAATTACGCTACCAAAATGAGTGTGT
The DNA here is from genome assembly GCA_029574335.1 of Rana kukunoris. Taxonomy (NCBI): domain Eukaryota; kingdom Metazoa; phylum Chordata; class Amphibia; order Anura; family Ranidae; genus Rana; species Rana kukunoris. The sequence continues at coordinate 212,514,656 of CM056054.1, read as the reverse complement.
GCTGTAAATGACCTCCAGCATTGCTCCTTTTTTTTTTTTTTTCTTGCTGGAGGCTACCATCCTGCTAAGCCCATAGCCCTTGAGCAGCAGTAAATCTTTAGGCTCTAGCAGCTCTGTGCAAAAAATCTATGTCAAGAATAAAGAACTTGAGGCTATGCTGAGCAAGATGAGACATCACTTGATTTTTTTTTGTACATATTGCATACCTGCAAAAGGGCCTAGTATGTAGTCTATCAGGACTACAGTTTCCAACTAATGTTCCACTGTAAGCAGAGTGGGCGGGGCAACCGGGCGTTCACAACAGTAATTGCCTCCTACACCGCTTTCGGGGGGGGGGGGGGGGGCGGGGGGAGAGCATAACGCAAAGATCTCTAAGAGAGAAAGCAATAAAAATCTATTTGATTCAAAAATCAAGTTGCTAGGTCAAATATTTTCAAAAAATAATTTTTTGATCGCCCCCCAGGACCGGTGCTCACATTGTGCTGGTCCTGAGGAGCTGTGGGCAGGAGTTTTTAGGCGAGGACATGGCTTCGGCCTAGTCCGTGAGGCTGGACGCCGTGGTCTCGCCTAAAAACTCCTGCCCGCAGCTCCCCAGGATCGGCGCTGTGTGTGTATAAAATAACTCGATTTACGATAAAATATATATATATATATATTTTTTGTAAATCGAGTTATTTTATAAAAAAAATCGCAGAATTTTTTTAGGGGAAAAAATCGCTCAGCTCTAGTCATCCATTTGGTCTTTGCTAGTTTTTGTTACCATAGTACCCCCTGTGCAGAAAAGGCCATGGCAGTGGTGTATATAAACTGTTTGGGGGGACCAGAGAAGGATGGTAGCACTGGAAGTGTATCGCATGCCAAGTTGGGCAGAGAAGTTGGCATTAACCCGCAGTGCACATACCAGGGGTGGGAAGTTGACTGTGACTCCACAGTTCCTGGTATGTGGATCTCATCTGTCTGTATATGGTGCGCTTTAACGTATTTGGGTGGTGTGTGTGTTGAGTCCCTAGGTGTTGCACCATTGCTTGTTCTCCACTGGCCGCCTGCATGCTTTTTACCATTCCAACTGCGGAGCAGCAGTTGGCCTGGGTTCACACTTGTGCGGTGTGAATTTCAGCTCTGTAATCTCTGCAGATAGATAAGAGAAGTGTTCAGCAGATCCATTGTGTTTTAGCTGCGAATTTGGAGACCTAGGAGAAGTTCAGAGTGAGAGGAGAGTGGGGGAGAAATGTATTGAGCTGAATTGAGAGAAATTCCTGAAGAGAACTGAACACATCTGCGAAACGGCTGCGTACCCATAGAAGATAATGGGACTGAATTTGCACCTGAGCCGCACCACAAGGCATAAAATCTGCATACGTTTTTACTGCAATGTGCAGTGCGAATGCATCGCACATAAGTGAACCAGCCTCATTGAAAACAATGTATTTAGAAATGTTCTGTGTATTAGATGCGGTTTAAGCCGCACTCAATTCGCATAGGTGTGAACCCAGCCTGAAGGGGTTCCAGATGCTTGTTTTTGGTGCAACTTTATTGCATTGAGGACACCCCCCCCCCCCTTATAAAGCCAATATTTGCTGAGCGAGTTTCAGGATTAATTTTTCTACGGAGTATGTTGAGAAAACCCATTTGTGTCGTCTTTGTGTGGGAGTCAAGGCTATCACTTTGGCAATTTCCAGACTTTAATTGTGTGTGTGTGTGTGTGTGTATATATATATATATATAATATAATATAATATTTTTTTTTTTTTTACATCTGAGGCTTTGCCAGTGTTTGTCAACTGACCTGCATTTTCTTGTCCCTTTCAATCAAAGGAGCACACAATGATGTAGTATAAACATTCATTGAGTGAATTGGAGTATTAAAGGGGTTGTAAAGGTACATTTATTTATTTTTTTTAACCTTAATGCAGTCCTCCTTCACTTACCTCCATCCTTCGATTTTGCTTTTAAATGTCCCTTATTTCTTCTGCGAAATCCTCACTTCCTGTTCTTCTGTCTGTAACTCCACACAGTAATGCAAGGCTTTCCCCCTCGTGTGGAGTGTCGTGTTCGCCCCCTCCCTTGGACTACAGAAGAGTCAGGACGCCCACTAACACACAGCTCCTTTCTCTATCTGCAACGTAGAGAGCATCCTGATTCTTCTTCTCGCCCCTCCCCCCTCAAGGGAGAGGGCGAGCACGACACTCCACACCAGGGAGAAAGCCTTGCATTACGGTGTGGAGTTAGACAGAAGAACAGGAAGTGAGGATTTCTCAGAAGAAATAAGAAGAAATAAGGACATTTAAAAGCAAAATGGAAGGATGAGGTAAGTGAAGAAGGACTGCACTAAGGTAAAGGAACCCCTTTAAGATGAACCTACCCGAACTGATCAAATACAGACCGTATGTCCGCTTTTTCATCCATCAGTTTGCAGGGGGAAAAAGGGACATACATTGGTCCCTATGTGATTTGTGGGTGTCGGCGGATGAACATCTGCTGACACCTGTAATCACCCGCCTCCGCAAAGATCCGATTTTGCAGATGGAAGAAAACGTATATATATATATATATATATATATATATATATATATATATATATATATATATATATATATATATATATATTTATATTATATTTTTTACCTTTTAAAACCCCCTTTTAAATTGAAGCCACCTGTAAGCCCCAGTAGTACACACAACTTTGAGCAGTCTTAAAGGGGATGTAAACCTTCATGTTTTTTTCACCTAATGTATCCTATGCATTAAGGTGAAAAAACTCCTAGTGACAGGTTTAATCACCTGAGCCCTGGAATTACCACGGCGGAGACGCGCTCTTCCTCTGCCAGGGGTTCTTGGCTTCTGATTGGATAGATTGATAGCAGCGCAGCCATTGGCTCCTGTTGCTGTCAATCAAATCCAATGACGCCGGTGTTGGGTTGAGTCCTACTTTTGGCGGCTATGGATGCCGAATGCTGGACTCTGAAGCGTGCCCGCAAGGTAACCCCCCCGGGAGAGCACTTTGCTTCTCCTAGAGGGTTATCCGATGTGGGGAGGAGCCGCCAAGGCGCTCCAGAAGTCAATCAGGGCCACTCTGTGCAAAACTAACTGCACAGTGCAGGCAAGTATATGTTTGTTTCTGTAGGGCAGCAAGTCCCCTTAAAGCCCCCCTTTACTTACCTGAACCCGGACGTTTCCGGAAAGGCAGTTCCAGACGCCGTCTTTGGTCCTCATTGGAATAGGTTGATAGCAGCAGGAGCCATTGGCTCCCACTGCTGTCAATCAAATTCAGTGACAGGGGGGAGAGACTAAGTCCCGCTGTCTGTCAATGACACGGCAGCAGGACTCTGTAGCACACACAAGTGCTCTCATGGAATGCGGCTCTCTGTGGGGGCACTCGAGAAAAGTCAGCGCCGGGAGGGCTTCTGAGGAACCCCAGAAGAGGAGGATCAGGGCCACTCTGTGCAAAACCTATGATGTGTTTGTGATTTAAAAGGGGGAAAAAAAACCCCTTTTTAAAAAAGTTTTCTTGCCATCAGTCTTCCCTTGAAATGCGGGTTCTAAATACACATTTAGGTCTGGGGGGGTGGAAAAGCAGTTTTACTTGATCCTCTGCTACCGTAGGCTCCCTCCATTCTGTAAGACTAAACCCTGCAGCCTCTTCTCCCCTATGCTCTGGTGGTAGAGGTCCTCCGATATCCAGACCAATACAGAGCCCACAGCCTGCATTGGATGGGAAGATGCTGAGGGACAGTCCCCTGTTGGAGTGCAGGAGAGCCCCGAGTACCAGGGGAGCAGAAGAGAGGCCCCTGGACCTAAACAAGCATTTAACCCTTGCACCTCATGGGTGCATTTTTCTTTTACCTAGACTTGTTTTTACATCTGGCATGGAGAATCTATAGAAAGGTGTGATGAGATGCTCTTTGGAGGCTGTGAATCGGCTCTCACCGAACTAAGAAAAGATCGTTATTTATTTCCTTTACACCCTGTAATTGGCCAGCATGTGTACTAATGGCTCGGGGGCAAGTAGGCTCCCTTTTAAATAGTTGCCTTGATGAAGGGAAGCCTGTATGTCCCTAAAATATTGGTACGTATATATGCTATGTAGCAGCATTGAAGCATCTGGTCTTGGATTTCAGTTTTTTTTTTGTTTGTATTTTGATGGTGGTATCAGTGGCAGTGACTCTTCTCCAGTTATAAGCAATAGAGGTATACATAAGGGTTTCAGTTAGGGATGCACCAATATATTGGTCAGTGGCCACCAAATATTATTGGCCAAAAATAGTGTTATCGACGTTTTGTGCTGGATTAAATGGTGCTGATAAAGGCCGACAGTCAATTTTTAAAGCCTAGTACACACAATCGGATATCCATCGGACAAATCCGTGGAATTTTGTGCGAAGGGTGTTGGCCATGAACTTCTTCTGCATACAGACGGCAACAATTGTCCGATGGATAGAAGTAAACATCACATGATGTAAAACATGTCGGCCACCTTTTTCCTGTTCCCTTAATTTTTACTGCATCGTTTTGGTTGTTTTTTGGATTTCATTTGTACAATAGACATCTTTTTAAGGAGTGCAGCAGTCCAGGATCTTCTTCTATCCAATGTACCTGTGAATAGGCAGCACCCTTTTGGTTTAGTGGGATGGAAGCAGTTTTTAGAGTGGTATTATCTCTCAACAATTGTCCAATGGAGCGTACAAATGGTCGCATTATCCGACAAAAACCTGTCATCGCACATTTGTTGGAAAATTAAATCGTGTGTACGGGCCTTTAGACTATCTAACCTGGTGAAGCAAAAATTGCTGTATATACAGTATCTCACAAAAGTGAGTACACCCCTCACATTTTGGTAAATATTTTATTATATCTTTTCATGTGACAACGCTGAAGAAATTACACTTTGTTACAATGTAGTGAGTGTACAGCTTGTAAAATAGTGTACATGTGGTGTCCTCTTATAATAACAGCTATTGGGGCTCATTTCCACTGGTGTTTTTACAGCCACTTTTCTGAGCATTTTGCAGCTTAAAAACAGCTCCCCATGTTAGTCTATGGCCTCATGCCCACCATGATGTTTTTGAGCTGTAGATGGCTGAGACGTTTTTAAGCTGCAAAAAAAACGCAGGACCAGTGCATTCTGAAGCTCCAGCAATAGAGCTGTAAAAACGGCAGACATTAAACGCGCAAAAACGCTGCCGCAGCGTTTTTGAGCTCCGGCTCAAAATAAATAAAAACGTTTTTCAAAAATAAACATGGACAGGCGTTTTTTCAGCTGTAAAAAACACTCAGTAAAGTGGCTGTAAAAACGCCAGTGGAAATGAAGCCTTAATGTCTAAATCGCTGGCAACCAAAGTAAGTACACCCATAAGTGAAACTGTGCAAATTGGGCCCAAAGTGTGAATATTTTTTGTGGCCACCATTATTTTCCAGCACTGCCTTTAACCCTCTATTGCATGGAGTTCACCAGAGCTTCACAGGTTGCTACTGGAGTCCTTTTCCGCGATGATATATTGGAGCTGCTGGGTGTTAGAGACTTTGCGCTCCACCGCCTTCCTTTTGAGGATGCCCCACAGATGCTCAATAGGGTTTAGGTCTGGAGACATGCTGGGCCAGTCCATCACCTTTACCCTCTGCTTCTTTAGCAAGGCAGTGGTCATCTTGGAGGTGTGTTTGGGGTCATTATCATGTTGGAAAATATATACAAAAATATAAAAACGTTGTGTGTGTACAGGGCTTGACAAATTTACTTTGAATCTAGGAGCCAGCTAAAAAAGTTGGGAGACAGTGTTTTTTTTTTTTTTTACACGAACATCTTAAATTTACACAGAAAACTGTTTCCATCTTTGTGGGGGAGGGGTGTGTAAATGGAACTAAAGCTGTTCCAACCAGCTGCCCCACAATCCCTGTCTACTCATCGTTATGGGCACCAGGTCAAGCCCGCAACTCCATCAACCAGTTGTCAGGTAGAGAGAGCAGGCAGGGGAAGCTCTCTGCGTGGCCAGTGACTGCTTGTACCAGTGTACCTCGCTCCAGCAGGCCGCAAAGCCTCGGCCTCAATTACTGGCCGGAGCGGCATTAGTCTGCGCACCCGCCAGGTGAGGGGGGGGGGGGGCTAATATTCACTTGCATGGGGACAAGACACCTGCCACAGTCTAGCCCAGGCTCCAGGCTGTTGATTCTAGGAGCCAATGCGGCCTAGGGTTTGTCAAGCCGTGTGTGTGTGTATATATATATATATATATATATATGTGTGTGTGTGTGTGTGTGTGTGTGTGTATATAATCTCCACTTCCATACAGGGCACTTATACACCTTCCCACCCAGACCAATTTTTAGCTTTCAGTGCTTTTGCACTTTGAATGACAATTGCGCGGTCGTGCTACACTGTACCCAAATTTAACACCTAAGTTTTCTCCTTGATGGGAACTGATCATGGGCACTGATAGGTGGCACTAACGTATGTGTTGTACTAATGGATGCCAATCAGTGATTCCCATTGTGGGCACTGATTGGCATCCATTATTTCTGTGATTGTCATCCCTGGTGGTATATGGTGGCATACCTGTGTTTTGCATCCCTGGTGGTCTAGTGGCATCCCTGGTGGTCCAGTGTGGGCATCCTCGGGGCTGTGTTTGATAATCGATCAGCACAAACACCCCCCCCCCCCCACCGTCGGAGCAGCCGATCGGCTCTCCTATACTCGCGTCTGAAAGACGCGAGTGAGGAAAAGCCGAATACCGTCTTTTCCTGTTTACAACGTGATCAGCCGTGATTGGACACTGCTGCTCACGTGGTAAAAAGTCTCTGTCGAAGACTCTTTACCTAGATCGGTTTTTGCGGGGTGTCGCACTTTACAAATGACAGTTTAGGCCAGGGTTGTAAAACTTAATTTCCTCACAAGCCGCATCAGCATTATGGTTGCCCTCAAAGGGACAGTTATATCTGTAGGTCTAGATGTCAACCTTCCCTTGCATCACATCACAGGAAGAAGCTAGGCAGGGCTTGGAAGCAGACAGTGCAGAGTCTGGAGGAGGAACAGAGGAGGTGCTGCGGCTGCATAGGGACATGCAGGATCTTTAGGAGGAGTTCTGTTCCCTCGTCTGCAGCTTCAAGGGAAGAGGTGTGAAGAGACAAGAAAAGGCCTGGCGGGCCAGATTTGGCCTGCAGGCCTTGTATTTTGACACATGGTTTAGACCATGCCTAGTGTGATTACAAGTATCATTTGTGGGATTTTATTCCAAAAAAAGGAAAGTTGGCTTTGTGAAGGCTGCTTTTCCTTTTTACTTTTTCCAATGCTTTTCTGTATTTGCAATATTAAGAAAAGATGCTTATTGGAGCTCTGCATATATAAACAGCGAAGGTGTGATAGATTTTCTTTTCCATCACATCCCTTGGTAAAAGCACCACTCGGTACAAAAAAAAAAAAATGGCCAGGCACACAGTTAACCCTTTGATCGCCCTTGATGTTTAACCCCTTCCCTGCCAGTGTCAGTACAGTGACGTGCTCAATTATTTATTTAATTTTATAGCATTGATCACCGTATTGGTGTCACTGGTCCCGTCTGCTGCAATATTGCAGTCTCGCTATAACTCGCTGATTCCCGCCATTTCTAGTATTTTAAAATGGTTTTTAATAACTTTTGTGTTAGTATACCACGGTTTTTAACTTTTGTACAATCAATATACGCTTGCGCTTTTTTTTTTTTTGTTATGTTTGCTATGTTTCATAGCAGAAGGTCAAAAAATTTATAAAAATGTAATATTTTAGTTTTTTCGTTTTAAAAAAACCCCAGTGGTGGTCAAATACCATCAAAAATCTCTATTCGTGAGGTGAATACATTTTATTTGGGTACAGCGTTGCATGAACATACAATTGCTAGTTAAAATAACACACAGTGGTTGGACCCCTGATTTTTACAACTCCCGGACCTGAACTGTACTCTGAAGTCTTGGAGTTATAACTATATACAAGTGGGAAGGTGAATCCTGACGGTGGATGAAGGGACCCTGCTTTTTCTGTGGTAGGGAACCCTCTTGCAGTAAGTGGATCTATTCTGGTCCATTTCTTTAAACCGTTCAGCTATGTTCTGGTGGCTATGACTAAGCACTAGATTTAGTGCGAAACGCGACAGCTGCCCAGGTTTTTGTTTTGTTTGCTGTGACTTGTAGTACTGTTCCTATTTCAATAAAGGCAACCATTGTTCAGTGTGCGGCTGTCCAGAAACATATTTTTTTTCTTATGTTCCGGTGTAACCAGTAACCACAGTTTCTTTCAATGCCATTTGGACAGGGGGTCCTCTGCAGACAGGCTGATATGCCCTAATTGTGTTTATAGTGTTTTGATTAAAAAAAAAATTTTTTTATTGGTCAGAGGTTCAAGTTTACATAACTTACAGCCATTCAAAGCATTAAGCAAGCAAAGATAAAATAAAGAGAAAATGCATTAACAGTAGAACAGGGAGTGTACAATATCTTTGTGTAGTCTATACCACTATGCCAGCTTGCCTGTCAGGAAAAGGTGGTGCCAATGTGGCAGAGTGCAAGCTGGCCATCGTCTTTACGGACTATCTGCATGTTGTGGCTAACTTGAACAGTAATCCTAACTTCTAATTATCATAGCAGCCGGAGACACTAGGGGTCAGAAATAAAATAAAATAAAAAGCAGTATAGCAAAAATGGCCTGGTCACGAAAGGGGTAAATCTTCTGGAGGTGAAGTGGTTAACCTGCTGGTTGAATGAGAATGTGAATCATGTATGGCCATCTCTGTGACAGCTGGAGTGTCCTAAAGCACATCAGACTGGTGCTGATCAGTAGTACAGAAAACAAAAGAAAACTATCTAGTTCTAAATGTAGCTGTGGGCAGCTCGGGGCATCTGCTTTTCTGGAATAGACATTTGTGTATCACTTTTGATAGCCGGTTTGATTGTAACTGTCAGCTCTAATATATTGGTAACGTTTACTGGCTCCTGCTAGGATCCAGGCCTGTTATGCTTGTTAATTGCACTGGTTCAGCTGTACATTGACATCTATGTTCGCACTGAGCAGTCATTAGCAACCTACGGCGTGCAATCTGGCCGCGTCACACTGCACACTTCAATGGGATTAGATTTGAAAGCTGAGCTACAACCTGCACACAACTCTATTCACAGCTGAAACATGTGAGTGTTATTTTACGTGCCAGAGATTGTGTTCTGATCCGTTTTTATTTCTGAGGTTTGCACTGCGCTACCAGACATCACAACCAACTCTCTGACCAGCTCCCCCCCCCCCCCCCCTGTCTTCAGCCTATAATCGAGCAGTGAAGTGGAAGACTGAACTCATCTCTTGCTCTGCTCCCTTCTCATGTCAGTATGTTACTTGTTGGCACATCTGATTGGCTCCTTGCCCTGATGTAAAGGAAATTCTAAGGCATCGTTCACATGAGACATATCAGTGTGAGGGCTATGCACAGCTGTCCCATGCATCCTGTCCCATTGGGATGAAGTGGCTGTGGACACAGGCGCTGCTCCCAGTTTGACGCCTCTATGGGTGCATTACCCTAAATGCACATTGGTCACGTTCAGGTTCGTGGACCCACGTGGCTGTACAGAGCAAAATACACTTATTCCCAACTTCCCATGATCCACAGCAGCAGTATATTTTTTTCCCATAGACAATGAATCCCAGTATCTCCCAACACAGCTATGCATGTGTAAACATCAGTATTTGTGTGTTACACATGTATAGGCATAGGTGTTTTAAAACGTAGAATTTACATTTTGAAAAGTGGTTTCGTGTAAACGCCGCAGCCTACATTTTTACAGTGAATTGAAAAAGTATTCACACCCCCTTGAAAAATAATTCATATTGTCTTGTTACAACCAAAAACTTAATTGTGAATGGAAAATGATAAATGGTTTTCAAAATCTTTTACAAATATGTGAAAAGTGTGGGGTACATTTTGTATTCAGCCCCCCAGAGTCAATACTTTGTAGAACCACCTTTCTCTGCAATTGCAGCTGGAAGTCTTTTGGGAGATTTCTCTACCATTTTTCTTTGCAAAATTTCTCAAACTCTGTCAGATTGGATGGAGAGCATCTGTGAACAGCAATTTTCAAGTCTTTCCACAGATTCTCAATTGGATTTAGGTCTGTACTTTGGGCCATTCTAACACATGAATATGCTTTGATCTAAACCAGGCATGTCCAAAGTCCGCCCCTCGGGCCAAGCGCGGCCCGCGGGCTGGTTTTGAGCGGCCCGTCTGGTTCTTAGGTGTGCCGCGCTATCGGGGAAAATAAGGGCTGTCAGATGAGCCCGATCTTCCGATCCCCTGCCAAACTATACATGGGCACTGTAAGTCAGTGAAAGTAAAATGCAGGGTAGTGTGCTCTGCTCTCTGCTTCTCCCTTGAGTGCAGTACCCGGCTGAATGAGGAAACTGGAAAGGTACTTAGTAGCTAGATTCGTTTTAAAAGGGCTTTATACATGAGTGTTTTTTTTTTTTTTTTTTTTTTTGTGTGCCTGTGTGTGTTACTTTTAATCCGGACCCCCCCCCCCATTCCTGTACCATCAGAACTGTTGTTGTAAGGCTTGTTTGTGATAGCAGCCAGGACTGCTGCTCCTCTGAAAAGCAATCCATGCACAGATTGCTTTTCAGAGGCATTTGACAGGCAGTAAAGTCTATACCGCAACAGTGCAGTGCACACAGTTGCGGGTAGTTGCAGTGCAGCACCATTGAGCCTGGGTATACCTCCAGCTACAGCATGTGTACACCCCCAGCTGCTGCCTCTGCAGCTAAAGGGGGAGAAGTTGGGGGTGGTAAACGCTCAACTATGTGGTTTTACTGCCCCTTCAACCTGACATGTGAACAAGCCCTTGGTTCACATCTGTGTGGCTGTGTGTAGGGCATCCCATTAATTTCAATGGGCTTCCCTACCTACAAAAATGCAGGGAAAAGAAGTCCCGACCTTTTATTTCTTTTTTATTGCACTGCACCAAAAGCACTTCTCGTTTTACAATGTGTGGGATACCATTAAGAATTAGTGGTACCCCTAAAGAGCAGAGCATTCGTCTGTGTCGGGAACGAGCGCGACAAAGGCAAGGGAATTCTTGTTGGGCAGTTAGTGATCGAACGAACACACTTGGACCAAATTTTAATGGTTCAAAGAATGTCAGGCAAAAATGGTCGGCCCTCACACATGTTCACGTCATACAATCTGTCCCTCTTTGATAAAAGTTTGGACACCCCTGATCTAAACCATTCCATTGTAGCTCTGGCTGTATGGTTTTTAGGGTCGTTGTCCTGCTGGAAGGTGAACCTCCACCCCAGTCTCAAGTCTTTTTTGCAGACTCTAATGGCGCGTACACGCGATCGGACATTCCGACAACAAAACCTTGGATTTTTTTTTTTTCCCGACAGATGTTGGATCAAACTTGTCTTTCATACACACGGTCACACAAATGTCGGAAATTCCGAACGTCAAAAACGCAGTGACTTACAACACGTACGACGGCACTAGAAAAGAGAAGTTCAATACCAGTGGTGTTAGTAGAAGGTTGAGAGATGATTTGCGATTTTGGGGGTTTGTTGGCAGGTTCTATTTAACTCCTTGCCGACCGCCCGCCGTCGTATTACTGCAGGACGGTGGCACTGCTACGCGAGAGCACGTAGCTATACGGCCGCTCTTTAGCGGCCTCTAGCGCGACGCCGAGTCCCGCGCACGTGCCCGGTGGGTACGGTCGCCGCCGGGCACACGCGATTGCTCGTTACAGAGCGGGGAACGGGAGCTATGTGTGTAAACACATAGCTCTCGTTCCTGTCAGCGGGGGAAACACTGATTTTCTGTTCATACAATGTTTGAACAGCAGACCAGTGATTTCCCCCAGTGAGTCCACCCCCCCCCCCCCCATACAGTTAGAACACACTCAGGAACACACTTAACCCCTTCCCCGCCCCCTAGTGTTAATCCCTTCACTGCCAATGGCATTTTTATAGTAATACAATGCATTTTTATAGCATTGATCGCTATAAAAATGCCAATGGTCCCAAAAATGTGTCAAAAGTGTCCGAAGTGCCCGCCATAATGTTGCAGTACTGAGAAAAAATGCTGATTGCCGCCATTACTATTAAAAAAAAATATTAATAAAAATGCCATAAAACGACCCCCTATTTTGTAAATGCTATAACTTTTGCGCAAACCAATCAATAAGCGCTTATTGCGATTTTATTTTTAATGAAAAATATGTAGAAGAATACGTATCGGCCTAAACTGAGGGAAAAAAAAGTTTTTTTTTTATATATTTTTGGGAGATATTTATTATAGCAAAAAGTTAAAAAATATTGCATTTTTTTTCGAAATCGTCGCTCTATTTTTGTTTATAGCGCAAAAAATAAAAACCAGCAGAGATGAACAAATACCACCAAAAGAAAGCTCTATTTGTGGGGAAAAAAAGGACGCCAATTTTGTTTGGGAGCCACGTCGCACGACTGCGCAATTGTTGGTTAAAGCGACTCGGTGCCAAATCACAAAAAGTGCTCTGGTCACTGGACAGCAATATGGTCTGGGGCTAAAGTGGTTAATGAGACATCCAGGGTGTAAAAGACCCTGGATGTCTCCCTCTGCTCCACTGAATGCATAGCACTGCATTACATTCTTTCCTGGCTTTGATGGCCGGGAAAACTTAACGGGGACCCTGAAGTGACATCATAAACCTCACTTCTGGGACAGCAACAAGAAGGGGGGAGAGCGGATGTTCGTGTGCACGCCTTCCTCCTCTGTACCCGGCGGCGACCGCTATACTGGAGAGCCCTCTGATGGGGGGGGGGGGGGGGACAGTCAGACTTGCGTTTTTTATTTTAAATTTCCTAGCTTTGTTCTGTTTTTTCGGTTTAAAATACATATTTGCCCCTGTACAAATCTTTAGTAAGACCTCATCTGGAATATGCAGTTCAGTTTTGGGCACCAGTTCTCAAAAAGGATATCGGGAACTGGAGAAAGTGCAGAGAAGGGCAACCAAACTGATAAGAGGCATGGAGGAGCTCAGTTATGATGAAAGATTAGAGGAACTGAATTTTATTCACTCTTGAGAAGAAGAGAATAAGGGGGGATATGATCAACATGTAAAAATATGAGGTCCGTATAGTGAACTTGGTGTTGAGTTATTCACTTTGAGGGCAACACTGAGGATAAGGGGGCACTCTTTACGTCTAGAGGAAAAGATTTCACCTCCGAACACGGGAAGGTTTCTTCACAGTAAGAGCTGTGAAAATTTGGAACAGACTCCCTCCAGACTTGGTTCTGGTCAGCTCAGTAGATTTCTTTAAGAAAGATCTGGATTCTTTCCTAAATGTACATAATATAACTGAGTACTAAGATGTGTAGGTAAGTTGATCCAGGGTAAATCCAATTGCCTCTCGGGGGATCAGGAAGGATTTATTTATTTTTCCCTGCTGTAGCAAATTGGATCATCCTCTGCTGGGTTTTTTTTGCCTTCCTTTGGATCAACTGTGGGTATGGCGTTGGGTATATGTGATGTACTGTGTTTTAGAGCTGCACAATTAATCTTCAAGAATCGTTATCGCAATCTTTTTCCAGTTGCAATTCTTGATACAGGTTTCACAATCTTTGACATGAAAATAATTTTCTCTCTGCACTTTGGTATGCAAAGAATTTCCTGTCTGCTCTCAGCCAAAAGTCAGTCTGGGCAGCCTGCCAAGTTTTGAAAACATTCTTTATCAGTGGAAAGTTAAAATGGATGTAAACCCCCAAAATTTTTTTTTTTTTGATGTCACAATGTAGAGTATACGATTTCCTATCATTTTGTGCCCAGTCTTGCCACACAGAGTTAATCCAGCGCTAAGTAATCCTCTTTTATGTTAAGTGAAAATGAACAGCCTTCCAGATAAAACCCTGCCTAAACAAAAAGTCCGGAATCTCTCTTCTTGCTTTGAGTGAGAGGTTATTTACAAATATAGCTAGGACATGTTTATCATATGTTATGTTTTGTTTATCATAACATGAGGTGATATAACATCATAACACATCCTAGTAATATACAATGAACTTTGGATCACCTCTTGTTATGATAAACATGTCCAAGCTATATTTGTAAATAACCTGTTACTGAAAGCAAAAACAGAGAAACGGACTTAACCTAATTTGGCAGGTTTTTATCTGAAGTCCGGTTAATTTGCACTGAACTTTAAAAGATTACTCAGCGCTGGATTAACTCTGTGTGGCAAGACTGGGCACAGATGATAGGAAATCTTATACTCTACATTGTGACATTAAAACAAAAAAAATAAGTCATAAGTCATTGTATCTCTTCCAAGGAATAAACTTCTTCTGTATGTAAATTAAGAATTTTTAACCACTTACACACCAAACCTTTTTCTGACAGCTCTTTTCAAGTTAAAATCATTTGTTTGCTAGAAAATTACTTAGAACCCCCAAAGATTATATAACTTTTTAGTAAAGACCCTAGAGAATAAAATGGCGGTTGTTGCAATATTTTATATTGCACTGTGCGCAGCAGTCCTTTTTTTTTTTAAATGTATTTTTTGGGGAAATATTACTTTAATGAATAAAAAAAAATACACAGTAAAGTTAGCCCATTTTTTTTTTTGTATAAATGTAAAAGATGAGAATCGTGATCTTCATTCTAAGCAAAAAAAATCTTGATTCTTATTTTGGCCAGAATCATGCAGCTCTACTGTGTTTTTTTTTTTTTTTTTTTTTTTTTTTTTTTTGTTTATTTTTTTTTTTATGGTTGAACTGGATGGACTTGTCGTTTTTTTTTTTTTTTCCAACCTGACTAACTATGTAACTATATATAAGCAATAAATACAAAACGACTCCAAGAAAATGTAAAATTTTGATTTTGTTCGCTCCACGAATGTATGTGGAATATATAATGTGGCCCTTGTACTGAAGAGGTAAACCAAAAGGTATATTTTGTTTGAAGAGTCTGGTCTGTTTTATGGAGAGTCCTGAGCAGTGTGGCATGTTGGAATATTATGGTCAACGTTTCTTTTTCTGGTTGTTTCTCCTGAATACATTGTGATACAGAATGGAGGATATGTGCAGATCTTGCACTACACACGCTCGTATATTCTCTACTGGGAAGTTGTAGGTCTGTAAAATCAGATATGCCGAGACCATACAGTTCTTGTTTGTAATGTGACAGAACATGGTGTGAAAGCGGAGCTTCGCCAAGTGATAGCATCTCTGTATTGAGCTTTTCATTAAAGATGTTGTGCGCTGAACAGCAAGAACACGTTCATATGTTTTATTGTAAGGTCTTATGTGTTGGCACGTTCTTATTGAGATCTGGAGTTGCTTCACTTTAGCCATTATTAGATTCTAACCTACTGTGAATGTTTACAGTGTTTGGAAATCTCTCCATAACACGTTGATACATCAGCCCCGGTATTTTCTGTATCTTGTACTATCAAGAATTGACCCGTCTGACATGAGTGTTTTTAGTTTGCATTTAAATGGAATCCTGTGATTGATTTACTAAAGGCAAATAGACTGTTCACTTTGCAAGGGAATTTGCCTCAGATCTTGGTGAATGTAGTGCAGTTTCACTTTACAAGGAACACCTAATCCTGCGCAAGGGGGGGGGGGGGGGGAGCCAGAGCGTCGCCTCCACCGCTAAGCACTGGGGAAAATTTCTTTTGCAAAGTGAACAGTCTACTTGCCCTTTGTAAGTCAACCCCGTAATGTTTGAAAGCATGTATGTGTATGTAGAGAATTTCTGTCCTAGGTAGCTGGATTGAGTGTTGGTGACATTTTCTTTCCTTTTCTGATCCTCCTGATGGATGCCATGGAAACTGAAAGCCAGTAAGACACTCTAGAACGAGGACAGGGACCACAGTAGAAAATTAAGGTTTCTACTCTTCCCAGCTTATTACAAAAAGTGATATCTGAAAGACAAAAACGGAACATTCCTTGGCTCAACTCACCAACTAGTCTGCCAACCGATCGTGGGAAGTGGGGGCACACGGAACCCCTCCCAGTGCGCCTCCACCTCCCCGATGTGGTCGCGACGGCCGGTAATTGAGGCCGCGGCTTTGCGGCCTTGTGAAGTGCCAAGCTTCCTTCTGTGACCTGCGCCATCTGGTGGTGGCCGTTGGCATTACAATAAAACAGCAGTTCTAATATGTAATTTTTCACTTCCCTCTAATTAGAACCCCCAAACATATGTATTTTTTTATTCTAACACCCTAGAGAATAAAATGGTGATCGTTGCAATACTTTGTCACGCCGTATTTGCGCAGCGGCCTTACAAGCGCACTTTTTTTGGGAATTTTTTTTTTAAATTAAAAAAATAAGACAACAGTAAAGTTATCCCAATTTTTTTTTTTTTATATTGTGAAAGATGTTCTACAGGTTGCATGTTTTGAGTTACAGAGGTGGTCTAGAGCTAGAATTATTGCTCTCGCTCTAACGATCGCGACGATACCTCACGTGTGGTTTTGAATACCATTTACATATGCGGGCGCTACTCGCATATATGGTCGCTTCTGCCGGCGAGCTCATCGGGACGGGGCGCGTTTTCTGGCTCCTAACTTTTTTAGCTGGCTCATAGATTCCAAGCAAATTCGTCAAACCCTGGTATAAACCACCTCTCTGCTATAGGCAAGCCAGTTATTTCTGCCTAGGGTTTCAGGTATCTAGTTCCCTGCTCACAACATCTGAGATTCTGTAGTGTCAGGATAACCTGTCGGAAGTGACTAATGCAGAGAGGAGACCAAAATCACAAATGGTGCTTTGGACTGAGGCTAGTACTGTACACACTATAGAGCAGGGGTCTCCAAACTGCGGCCCGGGTGCCAGATGTGGCCCTTTGCTAACCTTTATCTGGCCCTTGGGGCAAATTCTCCTCTTCTATTGACCACCAACCCTGAGGCCATATTTTTCTCACTGATCTCGGGCCCATGACATTTTCTTCCCTTACTGGCCCCAATCCGGCCCTCTTAAAGTCTGAAGGGCAATAAAGTGGCCCTTTGTTTAAAAAGTTTGGAGACCCCTGCTATAGAGGGATGTGCTCTGTTCATTTATATATTTTTTTATTTGAAGCTAAAGATAGAAGCGAGTTGGTTGCCATGCAAAGCTGTTATAGGTTCCATCTGTTCCAGTTATGATAAATTGCCCCCACTGTATTTTTTATTTTATTCCTATAAAAGACAAACATCTATCTATTTATCTATCTATCTATCTATCTATCTCTTATAAAACATATCAAATAAAAATACCAGGACATTACCGTAGTACTGTTTTTTACATTTGTGATTGGCCATCAATGTGGTCACAAGGCGCGGTGTCACTCTTTGCCTTTAGCTTATGGTCTTTACTGTCTGACCGAGGAATCGTAGGCGCTGTGCGTCGGGTGCCACCAATTTTAAACGATAGGATGTTTTTAATCGTCCGCTCGTTGTTATTCCTGCTTGTGCCCATTGAGGTACAATGGGTAGTAGGTAGATGATTACATCTTCCAGCACTGCCATCTTCCAGGGCAATAGGCACACATTGGTGCGTGGGAAGAAGGTTGCACATGGCAGATTTGTGTGAAGAGGCTTTCCCCCAGTCTGGAATAAACCACATCATTCTGGCAGAACTGGAATAGATTATAAAAACCGATTGCACTCAATTGAGTGGAAATTCAGGGTGTAAGCCACTTGCAGTGTTTGCTGGAAATTAGCATGCCATGCATTGATTTTACTTGCTGCCTGGAATTGTCATTTCATTTTAGATGAATGGCCTTCCTTGCCCCCCCAGCCCTGATCTTTGTGTCACCTCTGTGGTGGAGCAGGCGATGCCTCCATCTAAAACGCAATATAATGGCAGAATATTCCCTTCCCCGTGTAGTTTGAAAACCAGATAAAATAACAGATGGACGGTTAATGTGTTGGAGACAAAAACACTCGTTTAGATTTCATTAAGTCATTAAAACTCTGTGTACATCATTTAAACAGAAATTGTAGGAAGAAATGTGGCTGCCATTGGTGAGCGAGGTGGTGCTGAAATTGCTGGCTGCTCTGAGGCTATGGGGGTGGGGGAGGGAGCGGGTACGTGCCGTGCTTTAAGAGAAGATTATTGAACTGGCTGCCAGACCTGTGCGATGCGGCCTGCTATTACACGGCTTCAGACAATTACTGTATGTGTTCACATCGGAGATGGCTTGGTTTTATCACGGATAAAAATTGGAAATTTGTTTTATATTGCTCTGTTAGCAGTTTGTGTCCATATATTGTCTATGAGCCCTCCTCTGCCTCTTGAATTGCTTCATTGAAAGAAATATCTATGTGCGGAATGCATAGACTGCTATCGCTGCCCTACCAATGAAAATGCCAGTTTTGTTGGCTGCCATGCTGACTCTGACTTCAGTTCTTATGCTGCGTACACACAATGGTTTTTCGGGTTCTAAAAAAATAAATTTTTTAAGAGTCTGGGGGAATATATATATATTTTTTTTACCCGATCATTAAAACGACCTTGCATACACACGATCGTGAAAAAAAAATGCTCTAGCAAAGCGCGGTGACGTACAACACGTACGACAGCACTATAAAGGAAGTTCCATTCGGATGACACCACCCTTTGGGCTGCTTTAGCTGATTTTGTGTTAGTAAAAGACGATTCACGCTTTTCTGTCTGTTACAGTGTGATGAATGTGCTTACTCCATTATGAACGGTAGTTTTACCAGAATGAGCGCTCCCGTCTCATAACTTGCTTCTGAGCATGCGTGTTTTTTTTCACGACATTAACCTCCCTGGCGGTATGATTCTGTCTGGAATTACGTACCAAAAGCGGTACAATTATTTGCATGGAAATTTGGCATTTTATACTGTAGGCCTGCAATTCATAGGAATAACTTGCTTAAATCTGTCCAAACAAGACATCCCGGGTATGATAAAGTTTGAAAAACAAAATCATAATTTTTTATATAATAAAAAACTATAAATAATTATAACAAATTATAATGTAATTATAATAAAAAATATTCAATAATGTAATCAACTCAAAAACACTGAAATTTGCTCAGTTGCAGAATTGTCGCTGTCATTATTTTATTTTTTTATGACGAATTTCCCCACAAATCGCTATCGCTCAATTCTGCAAGTGATTAAAATTTATTATCGCTGTTTTCTAGCTGATCTAAAACCATTTTTGACATAAAGGGACACTTTTGGTTGCTATGGGCAATCTACAGTTTCCAGGCAGAAAGAACACTTTTTATTTTATAAAAGAACATGTAGGGCACTGGACAGACCACTAGGGACAAGGGGGGGGGTGTATTTTTTACATACAGTACTGTAATCTATAAGATTACAGTATACTGTATGTAAAGTGTTTGTTTACTTTTTTGAATTTGGCGCCGTTCTCCGCTTCCGTGCGTCGTAACGTCGCAGGAAACGGAGATCGGCGGCACACGGGGACGCTGTGTGAATCGAGCGAGCACCCGCTCGCTCACACAGCGGGGATGCATCGCTGGATCCAGGAAGAAGGTAAGCCAGCGCACGCTGCAGGCTCTGCATTGCTACCCCGAGCGTGACTCGGGGATACCGTTCTTAGCAGAAAAAACCCACCCGAGTCACGCTCGGGGATACCGCCAGGGAGGTTAAAGCCCACACACGATCATTTTTTACAACCTTAAAAACTTTGTGAAAAAATAGAGCATGTTCGAATTTTTTTTTTTTTGCCCATTTTTTAGAACCCGAAAAATGCTCTGAAGCCCACACACGATCGTTTTAATGACATGAAGAAAAAATTACTTTTTTTTTTTTTTAGGAACCCGGAAACGACCAGGTGTACGCGGCTTCAGAGTCACTGTTCTGAGAGAGTGAGAGACTCGTCATTCTCATACTTGGGTCAGTGAACCTGCAACTGGGTCCAATGGGAAAAAAAAAACTCTGACAGATCACCGTACCAACACAAGTGATGTTGGTGCGGCAATCTTCCCCACTGTGTGCTGTACACACTGGAAGTTCCTGCTGAACGGTGTATTTTCGGTTGCCCTCCTTCTGCTTTCAGGAGATTCTCAGGCTTACCTGATTGACTGATGAGCCTGGCAACCAATCCAGCGGTTGCGGAGGCTGACTACAGAGATGGTCTAGAGCAGTGATGGTGAACCTTGGTACCCCGGATGTTTTTGAAACATTTTCCACGATGCTCAACTACACTGCAGAGTGTATGAGCATCGTGGGAAATGTAGTTGCAAAACAATGTTCGTCATCACCGGTCTAGGAGGATCGGAGCGATGACACTGATCGCTGTATGAATGTCAATGGTCCCAAAAAAGTGACCGATTTGTACGCCGCAATGTAGCAGTCCCACTAAAAAACACTGATCACCACTATTGCTTATATAAAAAAAAATTATAATAAAAATGCTATAAATGTATTTTGTAGACGCTATAACTTTTGCGCTAACCAATCCAATATACACTTTTATATAAGTGTTATTTTAGGTAAAAAAAAAAAATGTAGAATACATATCTGGCCTAAACTGATAAAGATTTATTTTTTTCTGGGAATATTTTATTATATATATATATATATATATATATATATATATATATATATATATATATATATATATATTATATATATATATATATATATAATTTTTCTTTCAAAATTGTTTTTTTCTTTCTGTAAAAAATGCAGACGTGATCAAATACCACCAAAATAAAGCTCTGGGGGGGGGGGGGGGACACATTTTGTTTGTGTACAACGTTGCATGCTCAACACAAGAAATTACCGGGTCAGGAAGTGGCTATCTGCCCCCTATTGGGGAGATTTACCATCACTTCCTGTCCCATTGCCAAAGCAGGAAGTGAGAAAAAATCCCAGGAAATGAAGGGAACTCTTTGGGAAGATTTCCCCTCTATTCTGGGCACAACCCAAAATTTGGGGTTTCTTTGACTTTCACCCTCGCTATTTGTCGTATTTTACCATTATCAAAAGTAAATCTCCCTACCACAGAAATAAAAACTGACACGTGTTCTAATCCATTGATCTAAAAATAAAGTTTTTGCCTTTTAGTTATACAAAAAAAAAAAGTAAAGTGAGTATGTGAAAAAAAGGGGGGGGGGAAGCTCCCACACTCCCGCCCCCCCCCCCCATGTGCTCTCACGCGTAGTGGTGAATTCATACATGGGTCACGCCCACACATGTAAACAGTGTTTGCGCCACACATGAGGCATTGCCATGAACATTACAGCAAAAGCAATAATACTAGCACTAGACCTCCTCTGTAGCTCTCAACTGTTAACCTGTAATAATACGTTTATAGCATCGCCTATAGAGATTTGAGGTACCGCAGTTTGGTGCCATTCTACCTACAAGCATGTGCGGTTTTAAAGCTTGGCATAACATCCTTTATATTTTACCCAAAATTGGGTTATATATTGTGTAGTTTGCATTAAAATTCATCAGTGTATTCCCCTCCCTCTATAAAAAACGCTTGGGGGGGGGGGAGAAACGCTGCGCAAATTCCAATGTGACATAAAACATTTCTATGACCGCCTTTGTTTTCTCTAGAGTCTCTGCTAAAAAAATATGTATAATGTTTGGGGGTTCCAAGTAGTTTTCTAGCAAAAAAATGCAGATTTTTACATGTAGGAGACGTGTCAGAATTGTTTTGGGTGGGAACTGGTTAAGATCGGCAATCGGTTCCCGCATCACACCGGACTAGCAAGGCAGTGCAAACTGCTGGGGGGTGTCATACAACATTAACGACACCCCCCATTTCAGCTCGCATAGCGCACTGCGAACTGACAGTTTGGAGGTGAATCAGATCGCATAGGTTGCGAACAATCATGCGATTCGATTCTGGTGTGCACCAAAAAAAGGGTCCTGTGTTTGGTCCGAATGCGGTGCGATATCACCCATACTATCTGTATGGCTGCAATCGCATTGCATGGACATTGTATGCGATATCGCACAGTTCACTAGTGTGTGAACTGTGCCTTAAGGGGAACACAAGCATTTCATCTCTGGGGCTTAATGTATAAAGTAAGATTATGAATTACAATATTGCATGGCTGTCATTCAAATATCTGTTACTGTTACTTTTGGATGTCTGTGGGGACTTCCAATACCCAGCATGCTGCAGAATTGTATTTAAGAATGACTGACTGGGGCTGGATTTTACAACATCATCTCTGGGTGATAACCATGTACCATGAAATGTCACAGTAACCAAGCAAACGGATGCCTACTCGTGCAATGGAAGTACTTATTCTTGTGATTTTTTTATTTACCTACCTGTAATACAGGGTTCGACAGGTCACATTTGCGACTAGAATTGGTGATCTGGGGTAACCTGTCTCCGTGCACACCCCCAGGTGCAGTCGCGTTGGGCAATGCCGGACGGTAAATGAGGCCGCGGCTTTGCGGCCTTCTGCAGTCCTATGCTTCTTTCTGGAATCTGGCGCCCTCTTGTGGTGGCCGTTGGCATGTCAAGACAACCAGCAATGCCAATGTAGCTTTCCCTGCCTGTTTTCACTGCCCATCTCCTTCCCGTTACTTGGAACCCCCAAACATTATATATATTTTTTTTATTCTAACACCCTAAAGAATAAAGTTGTTGCAATACTTTATTTCACACCGTATTTGCGCAGCGGTCTTTTTGGGGAAAAAAATACTTTTTTTAAATTAAAAAAAAGACAACAGTAAAGTTAGCCTAATTTTTTATATTGTGAAAGATAATGTTACGCTGAGTAAATTCATACCCAACATATCGCGCTTCAAAAT
Organism: Rana kukunoris; assembly: GCA_029574335.1. NCBI lineage: Eukaryota > Metazoa > Chordata > Amphibia > Anura > Ranidae > Rana > Rana kukunoris. Next base: position 212,491,926 of record CM056054.1, on the reverse strand, counting down.
TGCGTCTGCTCGTGGAATGGTGACAAAGTTTTTTTGTCCTTTTTAAAATCTCCATAGGCGACGTTTAAAAAATTCTACAGGTTGCATGTTTTGAGTTGCAAAGGAGGTCTAGGGCTAGAATTATTACTCTCGCTCTACCAATCGCGGCGATGCCACATGTGTGGTTTGAACAGTTTTCATATGTGGACACTACTCGCCTATGTGTTCGCATCTGCACGCGAGCGCGGCGTGACAGGGCGCTTTCCTGGCTCCTAGATTCCAAGAAACATTTTCAAGCCCTGCTGTAATGTCCAAATAGTTTCACATGTTAAAGGATGAGTTCCTTTAAAAAAAAAAAAAGTGAATTTAAAAAATGTGCATTTGTTTGTTCTTTTGAGCCTGCAGAGCATTACAGCCACGATCTGCAGATCACAGGTGCAGTTTAAAGGTCCTGTAGATGCTCTATATCCCACACAGGCAGACCATTGCTGAAGAGCAGGAAGAATCAATGAAAGGTGGGGGGTGGGGGGACTAATTTAGTTCCTCTTTTCATCCCTTTTTCTATTGTAAGAGGAGGGCTCACAAATGTAAACACAGAACATCGGCTGAATGAGGAATAAAAAAAAAAAAAAAAAAAAACTAGATTCTTCAATCGCCCAAGCAAGGTGGATGGAGGTCTTCCACCCCTCTAATGATCGATATTTTTTTTTCTTTTTTTTTGGAAAGGGTCAGGGACTTTCTGGTTGCTTAGACTTCCTCAGACTTCAATCAAAATGCAGCAGAACTGCTTCAGTGCTTGCATTTATTTATGCATTTTTGCTGGTACAAAATACAGAAGGAGGGTTTCTTCAAACACTGACATTTTGATGGAGATATCAAGGTGTTTGGGGATTTTTTATTATTCCCTTTCCTTGCTCCCCCCCCCTTTTTTTTTTCTTAAATTGCTTAATGCAGCTAAGAATTGAAAAGCTGCAATGTAATTTCTTTATTTTATTATAATTTGTCATTAAAGTGGTTGTAGACCTTAATAAAATAAATTAAAACACTTTTAAAAAAGGAAGAAAAAAAAACCCTGCACCTTCCCTACCAGTGTCATTTATACAGTGATCAATGTGCATTATTTTTTTTTTATAGCACTGATCACTGTATTGATGTCACTGGTCCTCAAAAAGTGTCACTTGGGGTCAGATTTGTCCGCCTCAATATTGCAGCACTGCTAGTAAAAAAAAATAAGATCCCTAAACCTATCTATATAGTTTGTAGACGCTATAACTTTTGCGCAAAGCAGTCAATATATGCTTATTGGGATCTTTATTTTTTGCTACCAAAAATATGTAGCAGAATACATATTGGCCTAATATATATATATATATATATATATATATATATATATATATATATATATATATATATATATATATATTATTATAATATTTGTGTGTGTTTTTTATACATGCAAATTAAATGGTGGCACAGCTTGATTTATTGATTTAGGGGAGATTTTAGGCCTGTGCCCCTTGTCACATGATGCCATCATCGCTGGTCTTGTTTGTTGGGATGGATGTGATGTGTTTTCTACATTTCAATGTTCACCAGAAAACCAGTCGGTCATAGCCTGGATGGTAAATGGTGTGCATTTCATTGAGTAAATGTGATGAGGATCTGTTGCAATGTTTACCTCAAATTTTTAATGCATTTTATTTATTTATTTTTATATATAATTGTAGACATATTTTGTAAATATTTTCCATCAGCTGTATACACAGTGAGGGGGGAAAAAGTATTTGATCCCCTGCTGATTTTGTTCATAAAGCATTGATCAGTCTACAATTTTAATGGTAGGTTTATTTTAATATAGAGGGACAGAACAACGAAACAAATACAGAAAATTTTTAATGAGTAAAATAAAAAGTTAATGAGTGAAATAAAAAGTATTTAACCCGTTCACAAAACATGACTTGGTACTTGGTGGCAACACCCTTGTTGACAATCGGAGGTAAGACGTTTCTTGTATTGGCCTCCAGGTTTGCACAGGAGGGATTTTGTCCTAGATCCTCTCCAAGGCATTAAGGATTTGAGGCTGACTTTTGGTAACTCGAACCTTCAGCTCCCTCAACATATTTTCTATAGGATTAAGGTCTGGAGGCTGGCTAGGCCACGCCAAGTGCTTCTTCTTGATCCCCTCTTTTGTTGCCTTGGCCATGTGTTTTGGGTCATTGTCATGCTGGAATACCCATCCACGACCCATCTTCAGTGTTCTGGCTGAGGGAAGGAGGTTCTCACCTGATATTTAATGGTACATGGCCCTGTTCATCTTCCCTTTTGATAAGGTGAAGTTGTCCTGTCCCCCTAGTAGACAAATACCCCCAAAGCATAATGTGTTCACCTCCATGTATGACGGTGGGGATGGTGTTCTTGGTGTCATACGCAACATTCCTCCTCCTCCAAACACGGCAAGTGAAGTTGATGCTGAAGAGCTGGGTTTTGGTCTCATCTGACCACAACACTTCCACCCAGTTCCCCTCTGAGTCATTCAGATGTTCATTCCCAAACTTCAGACGGGCTGTACATGTGCTTTCTTGAGCAGGGGGACCTTGCGCGTGCTGCAGAATTTCAGTCCTTCATGGTGTAGTGTGTTACCAATTGTTTTCCTGGTGATGATGGTCCCAGCTGCATTGTGATCATTGACAAGATTCTCCTGTGTAGTTCTGGGAGGATTCCTCACCATTCTTATGATCATTGGAACTCGAGGTGAGATCTTTCATGGAGTCGCAGATTAAGGGGGATTGACAGTTATTTTGCCTTAATTCCATTGTCGAATAATGGCAGCAACTATTGTCACCCTCTCACCAAGCTGCTTGGCGATGGTCTTGTAGCCCATTCCAGCCTTGTGTAGGTCTACAATCATGTTCCTGACCGCTCTTTGGTCTTGGCCATCTATGGTGGAGAGATTGCAATCTGATTGCTTCTGAAGACAGGTGTCTTAGAAAATGTATAAACGGGTAACAAGCTGAGATTAGGAGCACTCCCTTAAATTCTAATCTAATCTCGTCTGATTTCCTGTATAGAGACACATGGGAGCCAGACATTTTGCCAATAGAGGGGATCAAATACTTATTTCACTCATTAAAATGCAAATCGTAGTAAGGCCCGGTTCACACTGATGCGAGTTCATAACGAATGTGATGCGTCAAAAACATTCTAAATTGGCATGTCATCCATAAAGCCATTGTTTTCAATGACGGTTGTTCACATACATGCCTTGCGATTCCTCTACAGATGCGATTAAAAAAAGGGTCTTGTGCGAGTTAACAGCGCTGCGACTTTAATCTCCATAGACATCACTATAAATCGTTCTGGAATCGCATTGATGGTTCACATATGTGCGAATTCCACCACGCTACTCACCACAAAAAACAGGAAGTACACAGGAAGTTAACACAATTATTATATTTATTATGATTCCATTGGTTAGAACATCAATCGCATCCAACTCCTGAAAATCACGATAAATTCGCACCTCACACGGGACAAAAAAACACAACAAATTCACAGCGCAGCAGTGTGAACCCAGCCTTGCATAGTAGGTGAGGTTGAAAACGGACGCACGTCCATCCAGTTCAATGTGTGTGTGTGTGTGTGTGTGTGTGTGTGTTGATGTAAAATCAATTTTTTTACTTTTTGGAAATGTTTTTCTGGATAATTTTGTTATGTCTCTCACTGTTAAACCTACCATTAAAATTATAGACTAATCAATTCTTTGTCAGTGGGCAAACATACAAAATCAGCAGGGGATTACATTTTTGTGTGTGTGTATCAGGGTTCGACGAAATCCGGGCTCCAGGTCGCAATTGTGACTAGAATTGGCAACCTGGCACCTGGGGGAAAGGAAGCATAGACCTGCAGAAAGCTGCAAAGCCGCGGCCTCAATTACCAGCCGTTGTGGCCTGATCGTGCGGCGGGGGAGGTGGGGGCGCATGGATATTCAGGATACCCCATCCTGTATCTCCGTGCGCCCCCACCTCCTTCGCCACGCGCCCGCCGCTAATTGAGGTCGTGGCCTTGCGGCCTTCTGCAGGCCTATGCCTCCTTCTGTGATCTGGCGCCATCTTGTGGTGGCCATTGGCATGACAAGACAACCAGCAATGCCAATGAAGCTTCCCCTGTGTTTTCACTGCCATCTCCTTCTTTGATTACAACCCCCAAACATTATATATAGAGAATAAAATGACGATCGTTGCAATTCTTTTCACCGTATTTGCGCAGCGGTCTTACAAGCGCACTTTTTTTGGTAGAAAATTCACTTTAGCCCAATTTTTTTTTTTTTTTTTTATATTGTGAAAGATAATGTTACGCAGAGTAAATTGATACCCAACATGCCACGCTTCAAAATTGCGCCTGCTCGTGGAATGGCGACAAGTTTTTTTACCCTTTAAAATCTCTATAGGTGGCGTTTTAAAAAAAATTCTACAGGTTGCATGTTTTGAGTTAGAGGGGGTCTAGGGCTAGAATTATTGCTCTTGCTCTACTAACCGCCGCGATACCTCATGTGTGGTTTGAACACCGCTTTCATATGCAGGCGCTACTCACGTATGCGTTCACTTCTGTGTGCGAGCTTGGCGGGAAGGGGTGCGTACCTGGCTCCTAACTTTTTTTTTTTTTTTTTGCTGGCTCCTAGATTCCAGGCGAATTTGTCAAACCCTGGTGTGTGTGTGTGTGTGTGTATATGTGTGTATGTATATAATATATATATCTCCCGAGGAGGTGATTTCCCCTCCCTCTGAATGACTGCTTTAGATAAGATAAACTTGTGATCTGTTGGTCAATAGGAACAGTAAAGCACAATCACTGAGTAAATGTAATGAGCTAATCTGGCTGCCCCTATACAAATCTGCAGTCCTACAAGGTCAGGTTGATAAGATACAGATAACATTTTTACACTTGCGGTGCTTTTCCCCTTTTTTTGAATTCTAGGTGGAAATGCATTTTGCCTGTAGTTATGACTAGCAAGCGTAACACTACTACTAAAGGATAAGTGCACTTTCAACAATTATCCCCCCCCCCCCAATTCCCTACTCGGGCTAATCCTCGCCCCCCCTACTCCAGTCGCACACTTGCTTCCAGAGCAGCAGCTTCCACTGTTTACATCCTGTGCTGAATGTCATGCGGTGTCGGCTGCACATGTGCAGTAGCTCTCCAATAGCATTTTTTGGGGCTGTCTGAGGCTAGAAATTCTTAGAAGAGGGAACTATAGAAGTCTGTTGGGATCTATTGAGCGCCTCAGCCTACGCACATAAAATTTTTGGCACATGATGTAGGCGGTGGACTAGATTGGGGATGAAGGGCAAAACATGCACTTTTTTTTTTTTTTCCCCCAAGTTCATACTTTAAATCCAGCAAAGTGCCTCCCAAGGCTACCAATGTTTGGTGCTACATACCCTAAACCCTTGTACACACGGTCTAATTGTTGGCAGGGAATTGTCTGACAGTAAAAGGGAGTCACCGCTCCAGGTGGGTCTACTAAGCAATTATGAACTCTTCAGGATACCGAGGGTGCTGGCAATGCACTAGGCTACTACATGACTACTACAGCCATGACTAAGCACTGAATTAGCGTGAAACGCGCCGGCTGTCCCTTTTCCCGATTTTTGCTGTGCATTTTTTACGGTTTTTATCAATAAAGACAACTCTTTTGGAGTGCGGCTGTCCTGTCTTTTGAAACTTCCACGAATTGTCTGACAGTGTTGTCCTAAAATCTTACCGTTTTGTACGCTCCTTTTGACAATTGTCCGACTTTCGGTCAACAAATGTTGGATGACACGCTAGTAAATTTTCAGCAGGCAACGGTTTGTTGTCAGATTTTCTGATGGTCAGTACACAAACCCGTCACACAAGTCAAAAATACAAACGCGCATGCTCGGAATTGAGCCATTTTTTAGAAGCATTTTGTTTTCTTCTTCAGATAACTGAAACACCTGTAAATGAAACGCAGCTAAATGCGAGTTTACAAGTTGTTACAAATGCCTCCTGAACATCCGTCCGTTTTTTTTTTTGCTTTCCAAAAAAAATGCTTCTAAACTCTAAAAACTATTATAAAAAGGACCCTGTGTACATGTACTGATAAGATAACAGAGGAGAGAGTTCAGGGGGCAGCTGAAACGTCCGTTTACCAGCAGCAGTGTACATGAAGCCTTGGTCATGTGGCGCCACCCATTTGCAAGAACGGGGAAATGCTGTAAATGCCCCACAACTACGTGTGTTGCATGGGGTTGCGGCATGTTTGGCAGCCAAAATGGGGTTAAAATGGGCAGCAAGGAGGCATTGCATCACCTCCTTACTGCCTGTTAGTTGTTTCAAAAAAAAAAACTGTCTAAACAAGAATCACACTTTAGAGCTGGATTTATGGATTTTTTGTTGTATGCCCCTGGCCATCAGAACTGCATCCCACATATCTATATGTGGATGAAGTTGGGACATGTACAGTGAATTATTGGAAGATATTCTATTATTTTGTATGTAAGGTATTTTGGTTGATCCAGGCAAAAATCTTTTTTTTTTCCATGGATTGATTATGGTCTGGTTCAGCAGGGACTGAACAAATGTCTATTCATGTACAGGCAGGCTGGTTGTACAAAAGTCGATCCACCAATCTGATTACCAATAGACTTTTCTGTTCAGGTTTTTCCCGAATGATCAGTGCCACCAGCGAAAGGCAGCAGCACTAATCGGTGTCTTCTGATGGCAGGGAAGTCTTATTTCTGTCAAAAAACAATAGCAAAATGGGGGTGATTTTTATTTATTTTTTTGTCCCGCTTCTTGCATGAAAGAAAATGATTACTAAATGGCCAACTGATCGAAGGAAAGGAAATTGCTTGATTCCCCTATCGATCAGTGTTGATGGAGGAATCCCTCCTACAGAGATATTGGATTCTGCCAGTGGGAAGGCCTCCCTGCCACCAGAACACTGATTTATAGATAAACCTGATTGATTTGTGTACAACCAGGGTTGCCCATGCATACATGGATCAAAATTTGTCTGGTCCATGCTGAACTGGCTGAATTGTTTTATCTGTGTGTGGCTGGCTGTAGACTTGTTTCTAAAGCTACCCTAATGCCACGTACAGACGATCGGACATTCCAACAACAAAACCGTGAATACATTTCCGATGGATGTTGGCTCAAACTTTTCTTGCATACACACTGTCACACAAATGTTGTCGGAAATTCCGAACGCCAAGAACGCGGTGACGTACGACGGCACTATTAAAGGGAAGTTCAATACCAGTCGTGTTAGTAGAAGTTTGGTGAGAGACGATTCGCGCTTTTCAGCCTCGTGCTTTTCAGTCTGTTGCAACGCGAATGTGCTATCTTCATTGCGAATGCTAGTTTTACCAGACCGAGTGCTTCTGTCTTGTACTTGATTCAGAGCATGCGTGGAATTTTGTGTGCCAGAATTGTCCACACTCGATTCGGAATTTACGAGAACGGATTTTGTTATCGGAAAAATTTGAGAACCAGCTCTCAAATTTTTGTTGTCGAAAATTCCGACAACAAATGTCCGATGGGTTCTACGCGCGGTCGTAATTTCCGACCAAAAGCTCCCATCGAACATTTTGTTAAATTCCGAGCGCGTGTACACAACAGAACTGCATCTAAATATCAAAGGATTTTTCCATAAATGCGATAAGCATGCATGTTTATGAATATAAAGAGGACAGAGGGGCATCCCTGTGACCGGCTCATTTCTAGGTAAATGGCAAAAGTCCTACAGCAGGGGTCCTCAAACTACGGCCCGCATGCGGCCCGCGGAAGACTTTAAACCGGCCCGCCCGACGCTGAGAGGCAATGCCGGTTACACAGCAATCCCGCTGTGTCACAGAGATCAGTTCTGGCGTGCTGTGATAAATGTCCCGCCCTCCTCCTCCTAGACTAGCTTGTGTGATAGAGCCAGTGTGCTGTCTGTCACACGAGCTGGTCTAGGAGGAGGAGGAGGGCGGGACATTTCTCACAGAGCGCCATAACTGTTACTACAGTGAGAGCACAGCACAACGTGGGAGTCAGAGCCAGACCGTGACACAGCACAGCGTGTCAGAGCACAGTAAGGAGAAGGCTGTGAGAGTGTGACAATAGTGAGTGACGGGGGGGGGGGGGGGGGGGGGGTCTTGGCTTTCAATGATGATGATGATTTTGTGATAATGGGGGGGGGGGGGACAGATGGCTTCCAATGATGATGATTTTGTGATAATGGGGGGGGAGGGACAGATGGCTTCCAATGATGATGATGATTTTGTGATAATGGGGGGGGGGGGGGGGGGACAAATGGCTTCCAATGATGATGATGATTTTGTGATGATGGGGGGGGACACAGATGGCTTGCGATGAGATGATGATGATTTTGTGATGAGGGGGGGGGATGGTGTCTTGCGATGATGATGCTGGTTTTGTGATAATGGGGGGGGGGGACAGATGGCTTGCAATGATGATTTTGTGATGATGGGGGAGATGGCTTGCAATGATGTGATGATGATGGGGGAGATGGCTTGCGATGATGATGATTTTGTGATGGGGGGAGGGGGGGAGGGGAGATGGCTTGCGATGATGATGATGATTTTGTGATGAGGGGGGGGGGGGGGAGATGGCTTGTGATGATGGGAAATTGTTTATAGTTTTTTTTATAGTCCGGCCCTCTAACGGTGAACTGGCCCCCCCTTTAAAAAGTTTGAGGACCCCTGTCCTACAGGAAAATCTAACGCCATTGATTTTCTTTTCCCCAGAGTAGGTTCAGCTGAGTTATAGGTCAGGGATTGCCTACAGACAGCCACTTGATGTCTTATCTGACTGTAATCAACTGAATTGGGTTCAGATCTTCATTACTCCTGTAGCACCTTTTTATAAACCCAGGGAAACCTAAGAACTGACTATTTATAAAGCTATTAGTAAATGCTGTATTGTGGGTGTGTGGCTAGATTTTTACTTTTTACATATGTATGTTGAGTGGTAACAATTAGCATGTAAATATACTGCAGTTTGCTAATCGTTTTTGAATGGCGCCTTAAACGTCTTTCATTTTCTTTTTCAGGAACATCATTTACAACGAGCTATCTCAGCACAACAGGTTTTTAGAGAAAAGAAAGAAAGCATGGTTATTCCCGTTCCTGAGGCTGAGAGCAATGTCCACTACTACAGTCGCCTGTACAAAGGAGAATTTAAACAGCCCAAGCAGTTCATTCACATTCAACGTAAGTGTGTGCGTTTAGACCGCCGGCGTGTCCTCCTTGTCAACATTCCAGTTATCACACAGGCTGCATCTGTTGCTTCAATTGGACAAACCACCTGCTCTTTCCTACAGGAAGCCAACTTTCAACACTTTCGCTAAACGTGGCCCTGTTTATCATTGCTCCTCTAGTCTAGCCTTTCTGAATGTAAGCCTTGGTATCTTCAATATCCCTGAAATACTGAAATGGGTCATTTGTAATCCTGTCCAGGGTGGGTTGCCTAATGAATTTGACTTCTTCCTTTTTTTTTCTCAAACATGGATGTAAAGCCACTCTCATCCTTTCTAAACTGCTGCCATAGTGCTGATCTATAAGGATATAGATGCCTCCTGCATATATCCTTACCTATCAAATGTCCCCCCCCCCCCCCCTGTCTGTTATAAGGGCTGAAAATGTAGATTCTGTGGGTGGATCGGTTGTCTGGAGGTCTGTGGGTGGAGTTGTGATGTCAGTAGGCTCCCCGCCCACCTCTTCACTCCCCTTGTCAACATGCATTTTTTTTTCCTATGTATTCCTTACACTAAATTCTGCTATGATTACCAACATCCAGTCAATATCCAGAAAAGCAACCACGTGACTTCAGAAAAGGAAGGAGTGAGGGTGGAAATTAAAAAATAATGCCTGTCTCCAGGCTAGTGCATGAGATGTAAATAACCTGTCACTCACAGCAAGGGGACGGAACAGACTAAGGGTTTTCTCTGTAAGTCTGTTTTATTTCACTGAACAATAAGAGGATTACTCAGAGCTGGATTAACTCTGTGTGGCAAGACTGGGCACAGATGATAGGAAATCTTATACTGTATATTGTGACATAAAAATAAAAAAAAATGGGGTTTACATCCACTTTAAGGCCTCATGCATGCGTTTTTTGATGTTTTTACAGCAGCTGTTTCTGGTTGTAGACTTTTTTTTTTTTTTTTCCTACAATCAATAACACATAGGATAACATGGAGAGTTTATCTGTTATCGGCAGTTTTGGGCAGTGGTGTTTTTGAGCAGTAATAAAAAAACTCAAACTAGCGGGTTCTAGGAGACTTTTTTTTCCCCAGCTGTAAAAACGCTCTAATGCTGAAACTTTGATAAACATCGATAAACGCTCAAGAAACCTCACTCACCAGCGTTTTTAACGTTGTTGATCCATTGAAACAAAAAATAAAAAAATGTTTTAAAAAAAACGCTAACAAAAAAGAAAAATTATAATTGCTATGGCAAAAATGTTGAAAGTTGAAAAACTCACTGCAAAGCTACTGGTGTTTTTTATTACGTCCAGTGTGCATGAAGCCTTAAGCCGCGTACACACGATCAGTCCATCCGATGAGAACGGTCTGATGGACTGGTTTCATCGGTTAACCGATGAAGCTGACTGATGGTCCGTCGCGCCTACACACCATTGGTTAAAAAAACTTTCGTGTTAGAACGCAGTGACGTAAAACACGACGACATGATGAAAAAAATAAGCTCAATACTTCCAAGCATGCGTCGACTTGGTTCTGAGCATGCGTAGACTTGGTTCTGAGCATGCGTAGATTTTTAACTCATGGTAGTGCCTACTAACGTTCGGTTTTGACCCATCGGTTAGAAATCATCGGTTAAATTTAAAACAAGTTCCCTTTTTTTTTTTTTTTTTTTACCGATGGTTAAATAACCGATGGCGCCCACACACAATCGGTTTGGTCCGATGAAAACCGTCCATCAGACCGTTCTCATCGGTTTAACCTATCGTGTGTACGCGGCCTTAAAGTGGTTGTAAACCCTTACAGACCACCTAGACCTACAGGTAAGCCTAGGTTAAGGCTTTACCTGTAGGTGCAAGAAATATCTCCTAAACCTATACAGTTTAGGTGATATTTCCAAAAGACATGCATCGATGTCTACGGCGCATGCGCCATAGACAATGGCACGCAGAGCGCCTGAACAGACTTGCAGAGAAAACCCTTAGTCCGTTCCGCCCCCTTGCTGTGATGACAGGTTATTTACATATCTCGTGCACTAACCTGAAGACAGGCATTATTTTTATTTATTTTTTTGCTGTTGCTAGCGGCGATCATGCCGTTAGTGGCGGCACATACACAGGAGTGACGTCATCGCGGCTCCGGCCAGTCACAGCACCGGAGCAGCGATACGAGGAAGACACTCGGGGAAAGATGGCGGCGATAGAGGAGAGGAACGAGTACCGCTGCAGATGCTTCGATCTCAGGTAATACATAATGAGCTAGTATGCTATGCATACTAGCTCACTATGCATTTTTGTTGCAGGGTTTTTTTTTTTTAAGAGGGCTTACTTCCTCTTTAATCATTGTCTTGTAAAATGTGTGTTTGTTTTTTTTTTTCTGGAAGTCTGTGACAAAGCTCGCTTACACTCGTTGTTCCGGGTCGTCATATCTGACGAAAGTGACGTTTTTGTTGCCACCATTTTGCTACACCCTGCACTGGTCCATAGTAAGGATACACTGAAAAGGGGGTAAGCGAACATCTTGGTACACCCAGCGGGGTTTGGCATTTTACACATTTTTTTTAAAGTGAAATGGAGTATTTAGAACACCATGTGAATGTTTACATGTTGAACTTTAAAAGCAACGCACTTCTGTCAGATTGTCAAACCTGTAAAATCAGCACGCTTGCAGCAGCTTTTAAAATTCATAAATATTAAACGGTAAGACAGTTCAAAGTACTGTATTTCACTATATAGAAGCTAATTTTACTGTTAAAAAAAAAAAAAAAAAAGTGGGAAATGCACAACTCAGTTGGGTGTACCAAGATGTTCGCTTACCCCCTTCTCAGTGTATCCTTACTATGGACGAGTGTGGGGTGAAGCAAGATGGCGGTGACAAAAACGTTACACTTCCGGTACACTCTGACGTTTTTGTTGCTGCCATCTTGCTACACTCCACACTCGTCCATGGTAAGGATACACTGAGAAGGGGGTTAGCGAGGTGAACAGGGCCCTGGGAGTGTAAAGAATCTGCAGCGCTACTACTGTCTTGCCACAGTTATACCACAACACTAGTGATGAAAGGAATAACCTTTTGTTCCCGGACAGTTCTGTAACCAACCTAGAATATACTATATAATTCAATGATGTAATATCCGTTAGCTGTAGCAAATCTATTTAGTAGGGCAACACCCCAAAACAATCAATTCAATTTGTATCAAATCATATTGGCCCTTGCAGTACATAAGTCACCTTTTTAGAAATAAGAAAATGCCCCTTTACTAATACCAGACTAGTGTTGTACACTCATAGGTGCTAAACGTGCACTGTGCTCAGATCAGTAATGTAAGATACAAAAATCTACATCTGAGGACGTGTATGCCCGATGCAAGTATTTGGTGGGAATACACAAGTATTTACTGATTATGCAAGAACATTTGTGCTAGAAAAAAAAACAGGCGTAAAACGGTAAGTACATTTTTTTTATGCGCATGTGAATGTAGCCTTAGTTTTTCTATGCATACTAGTAATGTAGTTTTTGTAAATCAGTCATTTATAAATATCAAATAACCTGTCGCTTTAATATATTTCATTATTTGACCGTCCATAGTAAATCTGTATTTTTCTTTGAGTGCCTGACTGATTTCATTTTTTTTTTTTATAGCGTTTAATCTGGACAATGAGCAGCCAGATTATGATATGGACTCTGAAGATGAGACATTAATTAATCGGCTCAACAGGAAAATGGAACTTAAACCACTGCAGTTTGAAATTATGATTGACAGGCTGGAAAAGGCAAGCTCCAATCAGGTATGTGTGTTTTCTCCGATTGGGACAGAATGGATTTGTCCTTTGTTAGAATTTCCAGGGCTGGACAAATCTCGGTAGTTGGTACTAGAGCTGCACGATTAATCGTCGACAATCATTATCGCGATTTAATTTTTATTTTTCCCCATTGCGATCTAAACATTGTAACAATTTGTCCTTTTTACATCAAAGGAATACACTTCTTTGTGTAACTGAGGAAAGTTTAACCACTTAAACCTTTTTCTGACATTTGTTGGTTTTCAAGTTTAAAATCTTTTTTTTTTTTGCTAGAAAATTACTTGGAACCCCCAAATATATTGTATATATTTTAGTAGAGACCCTAGAGAATAAAATGGTGGTTGTTGCAATATTTTATGTCGCACTATATTTGCGCAGCGGTCTTTCAAATGCATTTTTTGGGGGGAAAAAATACTTTAACCACTTGCCTACAGGGCGCTTTCACCCTTTCCTGCCCCGACCAATTTTTCAGCTTTCAGCACTGTCGCACTTTGAATGACAATTGCGCAGTCATGTAACACTGTACCCAAATGAAATTATCATTCCCCCCCCCACAAATAGAGCTTTCTTTTGGTGGTATTTAATCACCTCCTGCAGTTTTTATTTATTGCGCTATAAAAAAAGATGGACTTTTGGGGGGAAACTTTTTTTTTTTTTTAAAACAATTTTTTTCCTCAGTTTAGGCCTATATGTATTCTTTTTGTGCAAACCAATCAATATACTCTTATGGCGTTTTTTTGCAATAAGCGTATATTGATTGGTTTGCGCAAAAGTTATAGGATCTACATAATGGGGGGATTGATTTATAGCATTTTTATTTTATTTTTTTACTGGTAATGATGGCGATTTAGCTTTTTTTTTCCACTGCGGGGGACACTTCACATTTATACAGCGATCCCTGCTATAAAAATGCATTAATTACTGTATAAATGTGACTGACAGGGAAGGGGTTAACACTAGGGGGCGATCAAGGGGTTAATGTATTCCCTAGGGCAGGGGTGTCAAACTGGCGGCCCTCCAGCTGTTCCGAAACTACAAGTCCCATCATGCCTCTGCCTGTGGGAGTCATGCTTGTAACTGTTAGCCTTGCAATGCCTCATGGGACTTGTAGTTTTGCAACAGCTGGAGGGCCGCCTGTTTGACACCCCTGCCCTAGGGAGTGATTCTTGCTGTTGGGGGAGGGGAGTGACTGGGGGAGGTGACCGATGGTTGTCCCTATTTACAAGAGACACAGCATCGGTCCCCTCTCCCTGACAGGACATGGATCTGTGTTTACACACAGATCTACAGTTCTGCTCAGTTACTGGGCAATCGCGGGCGCCTGGCGGCCGCCGAGCACTTGCATCGGGTACCCAGTGATGCGGCGCCCGCCCCCTTGTGGCTTGTAAAGGCGCGACATCATTTGACGTCCGCCCAGAACAGGGTGGTTAATGAATACAAAAAAAAAAACAGGAAAGTTAGCCCAAATTTGTTTTGTATAATGTGAAAGATTTTACGACGTGGGAATCGTGATCTTGGCCAAAATCGTGCAGCTGGTACTCACTGAAAGATGCAGCTGGTACCTAAGCTTCGGGGTGGTTGTTGTATTTGTAGTAACATGCAGTTCAGTGAACAGCAGCACACACTAACCCACAATCCGTGGTGCTTTGGGGTATCATTTTATTTAGAATCTCTGCTACAGCCAAGGTCACAAAAGAATGGCTACTAGTCAATTTAACAGAAAAGTTTTTTTTTTTTTTATTAACAAATCGGCATTACAAGATATTCAGCAGTCGACATTCAAGTTTTCATAGGTACAACGTCAGTCTGAGATAAACAGTTCCAGATTATAACAGTTTACAAATCCATGATGCCTTCTCCCTAACATTCCTCAACTGGTGAGTTCCAGGTATAATCCCGTCTAAAGCCCGCCCCCGAGTACAGTTAGGTATACAATCGCCGTCCCCCTGAGAATTCATCATGTACAAAATGAGGTATGCCCGTAAATTCAATCTACATTTGGGAGGATCAGGCTGTGCCCAGCGCAAGGGGGGGGGGGGGGCGAGTGACCCCTAGGCTGAGCAGAGGGGGAATCCATCACTTGGTCCACCACCTCCCCAACCCCTCACTCGCGTTCAGCCACCCAAGCCAACCAGACCTTGTCATATTATTTAGTAAGGCACTGCCTACTCTCGTATACTGGTCAATTATAGACCGCAGGGCCAGTGTTCATATAGACCAGTGGTTCTCAACCTGGGGGTCGGGACCCCCTCAGGGGTTAAATAATTTGCCAGGGGTCACCGAATCCTGTCCGGAAGCACTCGCAGCCTTTTCGCAGCCATCCAGCAGGGCTGTCCCTGGAGCCTGTGGCCACCCAGCTGGGCTACTCCTGGAGCCCTTTCTCGTCCATTCAGTTCATGGCATGACTGTGGGGCAGAGAAGGAGACACAATCTCCTGATTTCGGCATAGGTGTCACTCCTGCAGGACACCACAGAGCTGGAGACGTAGTGAGTAACACTACCTGTGATTTAGAGTTGCCATTTAAAGTCCCCACTATAGTTCTCAGATCAGCAGATCTTGATCAAGAGCACCTAAGCTGGCTGATGAGAACTGCCTGCCAGCGCACCTAAAATCTACCAGAAAGGGGTTTTAATACTGTACAAATGTAAGGGACTTGGGGAGCCCTAAATGTCCGTGGGCTAGGGACGCAAATTACTTGGGTGCCTGGCCTTAGGTGCTGACAACCCATGCTACGAAAATGTTACTGTTAGGGGTCCCCACATCTTGGGAAATTTTGTCAAGGGGTCACGGCACTAGAAAGGTTGAGAACCACTGATATAGACAGACCTTGGTCTTTGTAGACCCACAGTCAAATATGACTGAATTGTATACATAAGGTATCCTAAACTGCACTTTTTTGTTTTTTTGCTGCTCAGTAATTACAGCTTGCCAGTATTGGATGTGATGGCTCCATTTAGTTTTCTTTCAGTCTAAGAACATTGTTACAGTACATATACACACATACTTGTTGGTATTGTCAGAAATCTAGTATGCTTGTAACTTCCTTTGCACGAAACTGAAATGTAAAAAACAATGTTCTTTAGTTTTCCTATCTGGTAATGAAGATGGAGAGGGGAAGATGATTGTACTCAGTGACAGTGCTGCTTCAATACAGAAAGTGAACGCTGTCACCCTAGGATAGAAAGTGTCACTGGAAGGATCGCTAGATAAAAAATAAAGGGGCGAGGCTGAAAAAATACACTAATGAAGCCACCAAATCTCAGCTGCAATATTTTAAAATATTTTTTTTTTTTTTGGTTTAAATACACTAGAATGAACTAGAGATGCACCAGAATTTTGGCGGGCAAAATTTTTATTTTCAGCATTTTGCCAATGGCGAAAAAGCTGTCTAATGGTGCCGAAAACGCACATGATTTTTACCACGATCATAACGATTTACTGCGCTTATGCTGTTTTTCATAGGTCATGTGACTCAAAAACATAACGCTGATATGTTATTTGTGTTTTCTTGGTGCATTTTCAATGCATTTTAACGGCGGAGTTCGTGTATATATAATTGAGCAAAGATGCAACGGGCAAGATTTTTAACACCACAACCAGCGCAGCGAACCAGTATGAAGACATACATAGAATTGATGCTTTTTCTTGCGCTGATAATGGCCGACAAATACATTTACATTTTCTGATATTCGTTAAAAAGTTTAATAATACAATTATATATAAAAAATATATATATATTTTTTAAAAACCTGTCATTTTCGGTTTCGGCAAAGCACCAAAATTTCCATTCGGTGCACCTCTAAAATACATTTTAAGAACATGGATTCCAACAGAAAAGTACATTGCATCCAATTTAGCATGTATGAACCAGAAAAAGTCTAGGTAACGCAGCTTACAGAAGTAACAGTAAGAAACTTTAGTCAAATTTTTATTTTTATTTTTTGTTAACATTTTTTGTTACGTGCAGTCTTTTTTTTTTTTTTTTTTTCTTCTTCTTCTATTCATTACCTACAAACTGGAAATTTTACAACATGAGATTGGAGCTTTTACATGCTTTTAAAGCAAATTGTCTCTCTAAGGTTCTACTATCTGAAGAATTAATATGCTTGAGAATGTTCTGGCGGTTTGGAGGATTGTAACCTCCTCCTGCGTTTTCAGGATTAGGATGGTGGAGCTCTGGACTCCCAAATTTAATGTAGGTTACTAATGAATGTAATGACTGCCACATTGTGACAGCACCCCCCTGGTTCCTGGGAGAATCGGCTTGTATTGAGTGAAAGGATGATCTTGTCAAACCATAGAGGTCCAGATAAGAATTTTAAAAGCCTGTCAACTCTCGATGGACTTTATTTCTCAGAAAGGGGGAAAAAAAAAAAATTCTTAGCTGGATCAGTCATTCTGGCTCCACTACTTCATCCTTTCGCTCATTAGTAGCATCCATTGCATTTTGACATACACTGCTTCCATTAAAATTGAATGGACTAAAAAAATGTTTGTGCGTAATTGGTCAAAGTACTTTATTGGCGTATAACACTCACTTTATTACCCTGAAAATAGAGGGTAAACTGTGCCTGCGTGTTATACGCAGGGGGCTGTGGAATATATTTTTTTTCCTTTTTAAACTTTCCTCTTAAAGTTAAGGTGCGTGTTATACGCATGATAAATACGTAATTTTATGAAAGAATCTTCACCGCGTAATAACATGGCAATTTGTTTTCTTTTATTGCAGCTTGTCACTCTTCAGGAAGCAAAGTTGCTGCTAAACGAAGATGATTACCTTATCAAATCTGTGTATGACTACTGGGTAAGAAAACGGAAAAACTGCAGGGGGCCATCCCTTATTCCCCTAATCAAACAAGAAAAACGTGACGGATCTACTAACAGCGATCCGTATGTCGCATTCCGGCGTAGAACTGAGAAGATGCAAACTCGAAAGGTAATCGCTTGATACCCTCTATTTAAAATAGTTTGTTAAATCTTTTCTGACCAAAAAAAAGCGTGCAAAGCTTATTTGGACAAAAAAAATACTTTTTTCTCCTGGCAGCATATTTCCTGTACACCCTTCACTCCTGCTATAAACTACTGGTACTAGAATGAGGTGCTGGAGTTACATCATCAGTGGCTGCCCAGGGCATACTTGCACATAAAATCAGGAGCCCACCCACTACATTTGCAAAAGCAGTAAAATAAAATTTATATAAAATACAATCGCAATAGACTGAAATGCAAGAAGTCAACATTTTTCTTTTTTGTTAGGGAAGTGTTTTAAATCTAGTTAACCGATGTGATCTGAGAGAACGAAATGGGGTTTACAGTGTTGGAATGATCAGAAAACATGCCCAGTGACTTCTTTTTTTATTTTTACATGTTTTTATGCTATGCAAATAAGAACATGTAGCAAATATAAATTGTTTCCCATTTTTGGCTGAAAATGTAGAAATACAGTTAAAAGGACAGTGTAATATTTTTATTTATTTACAAATGCCCATTCAAAATGAGCATCCATGTTTAATCAGAAAATCCAAAGTTGCCTGCATGCTTGATGGCAGCATATCTGTACCTGACAAAGCCAGAAGTTGCCTATTGTGCTACAAGAGAGGAGGAGACTAATACACCATCTGTGACACATTTTCTAGCATTCATATCTATTTTGCAAGTTAAACCATCATTAAGCCTTTATTTTTTTTTAATTATTAAAATAACAAATGTTATCCTTGCCTGCTCTGCACAGAGTGGCCCCAATCCTGCTTTTCTGGAGTCCTCCACTGGTGCTCCAGGACCCTCCTCTTCAGCGTGCGACCACATGGAAAACCACTTTCCATAGGGGCACCTGTGTATGCTTGCTCCTGAGCCGCCCAGTCTGCATCTATTGACACAGACCAGGTTACTCGGCCCTGCTTCTACCCCCACCTCGTCACAGAATTCAATTTGCAGTAGCTGGAGCCATTGGCTGTTACCAGTCTGCCCAGAGAGAAGGGAGACCACGGTGAGAGCCACTGCTCTTGTGCATGTCGCTGCATCGGATTGGGCAAGAATAAGGGGTGTGGGTGCAGAACAGAAGGTTGTTTACCTTCATGCATTAAGGTAAACAACCTTGAGGCTTTAGAGTCACTTTAACTTTTTGTACATTGGACTCTCGAAAGCTAATTTTCTGGTTCGGCGTCGCCACCTACTGGCATATGAGCTTTTTATCTGTAGTATGTGTCTGTAAAGAAATCCAAACGTGCTTTCTTGTTCCTGAACCCAATAATACCCTATGCAATCATTCATTGGGGGGGGGGGGTCTTAACTGGCCTTTGTGCCTTTTTGTACCAGTTAAAGCGGAGTTCCACCCAAAAATGGAACTTCCGCTTAATCCACTCCTCACCCCCTTACACTTTTTGTAGCTGCTGACTTTTAATAAACATAACATTTGGCTGGAACACCCCTTTAATGTCCAATTTGTTGACTCAGTCCAGTGTTTTAACAATTTTGCCATCCTTTTAGGCCCCATTCACACCTGAGCGTTTTGTAGCTTGAAGCCTCAATCCACAAAACGCTGGAGGGGGGGGGGTTTCGAGGAATCAATTTTTTCTCTACGGCGCTGGTTCACATCTCCACTCCAAAATGGCTGAAGCTCAAACAAACAAGTTCAGGAGCTTTTTTCTTTTTTTTTCCAAGGCGGATTTGGGATTTTTTTTCTGCTGCTTTTTTACATTGGTGACCTTTTGACCTGTACACAATCGCGGTAAAATCGCCCGACTTTCTGCCTGAAAATGATACGCTAAGGTGTGAACGGGGTGTTATAGCTGATGGAGAATGTACAGACGACAACTGGTTAGAAAAAGGGTTGAGGGGAATACACCCCGATACGTTCATGTATTTCTCCCAGTTTTATTTACTGCCCGATGAAGAGATTCAACCAGCGTTTTTATAGTGCCTCAAACTATGAAGTTGAAGAGCTATGACCACATACAGTATTTCCCAGTATTCCATTTTAAACATGCCTTTTCCTGAATCTTCTTCTCTAGAATCGTAAGAATGATGAAGCATCTTACGAGAAGATGTTGAAGTTACGAAGGGAGTTTAGCCGAGCCATAACCATATTGGAAATGATCAAACGAAGAGAAAAGACGAAGCGGGAATTGCTGCATTTAACATTGGAAGTAGTGGAGAAGAGGTGAGATGCTTCATATTGTTTTCAATCTGTAAAAGGCTATAGGATTGCTAGAAGTGTACATGTTGGTTGTGCGTAAGATAACAGGGCCATCTTAATGTACCTGTCAAATGGTAACCTTTATGATTTAGTTCCTTTTAATAGCAGATCTTTCTTGTAAAATTTCATTTGTAGAAGTGCCTGTGCAGCACTATAGTAATGAGTATTAACCCCTTCGCACCTACGGATAAAACAAATCTTCATGCCTAAGCACAATTTTGCAACTTTGCCGTGTTTGGAAAACCGTACATCACAACTACTTTGTGCATCTAGATGAGTCTTGGTTTGTTTTTTCAGGACAAACCGGGCTTTCATTTGGTGCTAAATAGTTATGGATATCTCCTGATAGAGAGAGCGAGAGCTAGATAGGTGTGTGTGTGTTAGATCTCTCTCTCTCTCCCTCTCCCTCCGATGTATAAGACGACCCCCTAATTTTAAGCTGAAGCTACATACAGTATTACTGCACATCCAGCAAGCATCCGAGCAGCTGACCCGGCGTATAAGATGACCCCTGCTTTTTGTTTTTTTAAGTGTAAAAGGTAGTCTTATACACCATCAAATACAGTATGTATGTATGTATGTATGTGTGTGTGTGTGTGTATGTATATATATGTATGTGTGTATATATATATATATATATATATATATATATATATATATATACACATATACATACATTTTTTTAATCTGTTTAATAGTCTCTCTCTATATATCTACCTCTAATTATTTTAATTGGTATTTATTTTTAAATCAAGGGAAAACTAGCCCAAAATAAAGAAAATCATATTTTTAATTTGTCTGTATATTTCTTGTTACTATCGTAGCCTTCCACCAAAGAACAACCCAAAATAAATTTTCCTGCTCTTACTGTTAGTAGAAATACCACACAGGTATATGTTATTTATTTGTACCCATGGTACCTAAAACTTGCTGATACTAATTTTAGAATAAAAAAATCCTTCTCAAAATATAGTGACCCTGACCTTTTGACCCAAACACTAACCCTGGCACTGACCTACATCAAACCTTGATCTAGGTATAATAATTTTCATTTATTTTTAGACATGCATTCCCCCCCCCCCCTCTCTGCAAGGAGAGAGAAAGGGAGAGATACAATGGGGGTTATTTACGAAAGGCAAATCAACTTTGCACTACAAGTGCGAAGTGCATTTGGAAGTGCAGTCGCTGTAAATCTGAGGGGTAGATCTGAAATGAGGGGAAGCTCTGCTGATTTTATCATCCAATCATGTTCATGCTAATATGTTTTTTTTAAATTTTCCTTGCATGTCCCCCTCAGGTTTACAGCGACTGCACTTCCAAGTGCACTTGTAGTGCAAAGTGGATTTGCCTTTAGTAAATAACCCCCAATGTATCTTTCCTCTCCATTCACAGAGAGAGGAACATAGGGGGTGGGCTTCACACTGACTGATCACTGTGTTAGCCAATCGGAGGCTATCGCAGCAATGGGGTGAGCCAGATTCTGGAGTTTCAGGGCCCTATCATTTGTACGGGCCTAGGGCTCTTGGTGAGACCCTGGTCTCTGTGCTGGGGGGTGCGTTGTGCGGTGTGCTCCCAGTACAAAGGCGGGTACACAAATATGCGGCCCCACGCCAAAAAACCCAGCGCAGTGGGGCCTCATATTTGTGTTATGTTGGCGTCAAGGGGGTGAAATGATGTATCTTTAATCTGTACACTGGCACTTTCAGCCAGCTGATTGTGGCAAGTTAGAATGAGGGGGCTTGGAAAGTACTGCTAGGCATTTATAGGGAAACTGATTGTAATGCACAGATTGTTCGGGTGAGAAAAGTCTTGGCCCAGCTTCAACTAAGCCTAATATACACGATACGGTTGTTGGCCAACCGAGCGTCTGATTTGTGTCCAAAGGGCATGTGCCAGGATCTTGTCTTGCATACTAATGGTACAACGAGGGATTTTCGTTCTTGCACGCCATCCTTGGGACCCCTTCTGCTAACTTTGTGTTTGGTGAGCGTTGATTTTTCGACTTTCGTGTGACGGATTTTTGTACTGACCATACGAAAATCTGACGTCAAACCATTGTCTGCCGAATATTTTACTAGCCTGTCATCCGACGTTTTGGCTGAAAGTTGGACATTTTGTCAAAAGGAGCATACTAAGGTTTTGGGACAACTGTCTGTCAACAGACAATCCGCTGCCAACAATCATATCGTGTGTACGAGGCTTTAGTTCGAAGTATCAGAGGAAAGGAATCAAAGGTGCCTTAATTACGGGGTGAACATTGGCAGAAGTATAGGATGCGCTATAGTGGTGTAAATGACATTTTTAGAAAAGAACCCAGGTGGGCACTCTGTTATCGGGGGAGGAGGAGGCTGGGGGGGATTAAGTTACCATCATTTGAACTGTTCCTGAGAGTAGCCCATTTTCTCCTCTTGATTTTGATTAGTGGTAGATGTTGTGTTCTGCTTTTAAAAACATTCTTTTAAAAGTGTTTTACTCCTTTCTTTTTTCATAAAGGTATAATTTGGGTGACTTTGGTGGTGAAATATTGAATGAAATTAAAATTCCGAAAATTGAGAAGGAAGCCCATCCTATTCCAACATTACTACACAATGGGAACCATCATAGAGTTCCAGAATGCAAAGCAAAGGTATTGTATATAATGGTACATTTTGGAGCCTTCCCGATTATTTAAGTATGTGTGTTGATCTGAATTTTGGTAAAATATGTTGCAGCTGTGAAATTGTGATGGTTTGTGTAACAGAATCGCTTCCGTCATATACCACTTCCTCCAGTCTGAATATGGATATTGGATATTATTGCTGCATATTACAACCAAGAACTAGGCAGGACTCGTTTGGCTGCAAAGCTGGAACATGAACGGTTTATTTGAACAGAGGCACACAAATATACACTCAGAGGAAACCCCCCCCCCCTTCCTTTGCATAATGACACAGGGTGGGGTAGATTTTACCTCCACCAGTAGCATGACACAGGTGTATTCAAACTTCTCATCAGTAGACTGCCCCTATCATCAGAAAGAGCTGTTGGAGGAATCCCCCTCCTCACAGCTAATACACATATACATCCCATAGTAGGTTGGTCCCAAGGCAGACACGAACGATGGAACAATGGGATACAGCCACACCTCAAACGCTCTAGTAAACGGGCTACAGCAGTATGAGACTATATACTATTTTATTTATTAATATATACACACACAATATATTCCAGTGTGGTTGTACAGCGAGTCTGACTAGTGCAGATCAGACTGGGGTTCTCGGTCACCCTGTGCCCCTAATAGACATGGGGTAACTTGTACATAGGAGCCGGGGGAGCTGGACAAATATTCCAGTGCTCTCCATGGTAAGCTGGGTTCCACAAGCCCTCTGCCCAAAGTGACTCCTGTCAGTCGGTATGGTACAAATTGTTTGCAGTCTTTTTTAAACTGGCCCGCTGTATAACCACCTGACAGCCTTTTCTGCACCCTGTGCTAGAATAGATTACCATGTCTACCTGTCACAGTTTAGGGATACTGTTGTTCGTTTTGGCGCTCCATACATTGGTGATGTAAACAAATACTAGTTTCCCCCTATTTTCTTTGCATATTCTGCCTTTTTAGACAATGACCTCTTGCCAGCCACACAATGAATATTCTGCAGAATTGGCTGCCTCTGGGGTGCGATTCCTGACCCTCCGGTATGCTTAGTTGTTCCATCCATGGGTCCCTACATTGCTAATGTGGTCAGAAACTGAACCACAGCACAGCAGGGGACCGGAAATATCAAGTTCTGTAGGATTTTTTTTAAATTGCACTAATTGTCTTGTTCCCTGGTGCACAACCTGTGGCCCCTTCAAACTTTGCCTGTGATTCCCTTACACATAGGTGTTTACTCAAGCTAGTGATGACAACAAATGTCTTTAAATTGTCTTGTAGTAGTTGGTGTTACTACACTCCTTGTGTGTTACTACACTCCTTGTGTGTTACTACACTCCTTGTGTGTTACTACACTCCTTGTGTGTTACTACACTCCTTGTGTGTTACTACACTCCTTGGGCCAGATTCTCAGAGGCGTTACGACGGAGTATCTCAGATACCCCGTCGTATCGCCTTTTTTTTTGGCTCGTATCTATGCGTGTGATGCTGAGCATCACTTTTGCATAGATACGCTTCTACATCCGACAAGCGTAATACAATTACACTTTCGGATCGTAGATGTAATGACAACTCCGGCCACTAGGTGGCCTTTACGTTGTTTTTTCATTTGCATATGCAAATGAAGTAGTACGCCGATTCTCGATCGCTTTTACGCCGCCCCGTCGTCGCCTACGTCGTTTTCGTCCGCGTAAGGTTACCCCAGCTTCTATGTGGAGTAACCTTACGAGGTCCCGTCGGATGCCGTCGTGTCCCGTCGGATGCCATGTTAAGTATGGCCTCGGGACCGCGTCGTGTTGTGCGTCGTTTACGTCGTTTGCGTACGTCGATTCTCAATGGGGCTGGCGTACGCTGCGATTACGTCGTTTACATTGAGAAAATGTGACGTCCTTTGGAGCATGCGCACTGGGCTTTTCCCCCGGCCGGCGCATGCGCAGTTCGTTCGACGCGGGGGCGCGCTTAATTTAAATACAAGCCGCCCCATTTGAATTGCGCGGGTTTACGCTGCGCGATTTACGCGACGTAAGCGAAACCTCGGGAGCAAGTGCTTAGAGAATCAAGCACTTGCTCCAGCAAGCAGCGGCGGCGTAGTGTAACTGGCTTACGCTACGCCGCCGGAATTCTATGAGAATCTGGCCCCTTGTGTGTTACTACACTCCTTGTGTGTTGTGTTTGTTAATTTTTTTTTTTTTAACATATTAAATTATACTTGCCTGTTCTGTGCAATGGTTTTGCACAGAGCAGCCCGGATCCTCCTCTTTTTGGGTCCCACACTGGCACTCCTGGCCCCTCCCTCCTGCCGGGTGCTACCAAGCAGACAAGCTCCCGAGTCACTGCTTTGTGTATCCATTCCTGCCCCCTCCGTTTCTTGATTGGCTCTCCAGGGATTTGCACTCCTGATTGCCTTTGTCAATCACAGCCTGTGAGCCAATCTTCTCATGGACTTCGCTGGATGAAGAGGGGGGTCAGGTAAGTATAAGAAGGGCTGCTGAGCACTGAAGGATTTTCACCTTCATGCATAGAATGCATGATGTTAAAAACCTTGTGCCTTTACAACAACTTTTGTAGTAGTGTTGTGTGTTTTTTTCTTTTCTTTTTTTCTTTTACACTTTCTTATTTTTTTGTGCTGTTCCTCCCTTTTTTTACTTCACCATCTTTGACCATCTCTTGTAGCATGCCTGTAGTTTTGACCATCTCCTGTTACATGTCTGCAGTCCCTGAAAGCTTGCTATAGGATTACTCACAGAATATTCTGTGCAGACCCTTGGTGAGGTGCTTTCTAAGTATTATTATTATTGTGTGTTGCAGAATATTCATCACCCATCTGTCAAAGAAGAAACGTTGGATATTGTCCGGCTAAAAAAGAAGTACCCAAAGAAGCCAAAAGCAGAATTGGTTGCGACACCTCTTCCCCAGCCCGCCTCAGAGCCATCGCCAGTAATTAACAAGAGTGATCTCAAACAATATGACTTCCACAGCTCTGACGATGAAGAGTTCCCACAGGTTTGTCTTGCCGTGGGATTATCAAAGAACCACCGGGGTCTCAGAAGAGGAGTGCCATTTTATAATGCCTTGTTTATCCTCTCCAGGTACCTTCACCGGTGTCTGAGATGGAGGAAGACGATGACCCCGATGGCCCCTTTGCCTTCAGGAGAAGAACTGGATGCCAGTATTATGCAGTAAGATTACATTTTTTGCTGTTAAGTGTTCCTTATGTGAAAACAATACTTGGATGCGCATAGGTTTCATTTAAAAAAAAAGTTAAGTTTGTTCATAGGCTACATTTAGAATGACACAGTTTGCTATGTTGGTTTTCCAGCTTGGGACCCCTCTATAACGAACCTAATATCTGATTTAAATGTATATCCTTGGACAATGTGCAATTTGTTTATGGTCCTGTTTCAGTTTATCCTGTGTAGGTATTTGTCTCCATTTTCTCAATGGTATTTTAGTGATTTACACCCACTGGCCTGACTTCAGAGGTCTAATCGCATCCCTTTTTATTTGTACACCTGAAAGAAACCTACAGTGATCAATCAAAGCACAATTTCTGTATTTCCCAGATCATAGTGTGTTTGTTTGTTTTACCACTTAACCCCCGGACCATATTGCTGGTCAAAGACCAGGCCACTTTTTGCGATTCGGCACTGCGTCGCTTTAACTGACAATAGCACGGTCGTGCGACGTGGCTCCCAAACAAAGTTAGCATCTATTTTTTTTTTTTCCCCCACAAAGAGCTTTCTTTTGGTGGCATTTGATCACCTCTGCGGTTTTTATTTTTTTGCGCTATAAACAAAAATAGAGCGACAATTTTGGAAAAATGTATATTTTTTACTATCATAAATACCCCCCAAAAATATATATAAAAAAATATTATTTTTCCTTAGTTTAGGCTGATAAGTATTTTTCTACATATTTTTTTTACAAAAAATATCACAATAAGCATTTGATTGGTTTGCGCAAAAGTTATAGTGTTTACAAAATAGGGAATAGTTTTATGGCATTTTTTTTTTTTTTTTACTAGTAATGGCTGCTTAGCGAGATGATGTATAGCTACGTGATCTCGCCCAGCAGAGCCGACGTGCCGCCATACAACTGCGGTAGCTGGTCGGCAAGCAGTTAAACAGAGGGCAAAAGAGAAAACTCAACATAATGACATGGGATTGAGCCATCAAAAGAATATTACATGGTTCCCAACCTGGCTGCCTTCCATAGTTCTAAGCCTAATGCCTTCAGTGAATTTTTTTCCCGAAAACGTATGGATAGAAAAGAACCTAGACTGGAGAGATAAAAAAAGGTGGTGGGGGAGAAGAGCATGAACCAGGGTAAAGGAAATCTGAGACTTGCAGATTAGCAGTGGTAGACCTGACTATGGCTGCCATACACTGTTGGAATTCCTGCTAAACCGGCTGAGATGCGAAGCATTAATGGGCAGGCTGAATGTACCAAGTTGATTGATCGGTCAACTTTGGTACAACGTGCCTGCCGGATTTGCTTGCGATATCGCAAGCTGCTGCTATAGATGCTAGTGATCCCTGTCTTTTCCCGACGGCGATGGCTGCCCCTGTGGGAGAACATTTCAGAGCAGTGGGGATGCAGCCCCTAAGATGGAAGGAAGTATCACAAAGCCTGAGTTGGATGCACCGTAACTATGAAATAGGTTCTAATTGGTAAGATAATCTTACAAACGCATCAAAAACATGACACTATATGTCAGTGATGGTGAACCTTGGAACTATGTCCCATGATGATCAACTACACTGCAGAGTGCATGAGCATCATGGGAAATGTATTTCCAAAACATCTGGGGTGCCAAAGTTTGCCATCACTGCTATATGTTCTCAAGCAATGTCCGGTTAGAATAGATGAAATAGTGGGTGGAACAAAAGGAAAAATTCAAGGATTAAGTATTTGCAGCAGTGGGCTTTCTATAAAAAAGGGTCCTGTTAGGCCGAGTAAGATGGAAATAATTTTCATATTTTGACAATGCAATGCAAGTTCAACAATTTTGTTAAAATTGTTTTGTGTTTTATAGCCACGATTGGACCAAATGGACGATACTTCAGAAAACACAGATCTGTCATCATTGGCAAGATTTCGGTATAGGCATTGCCTCACCACTCTCACAATCCCCCGAAGATGTATAGGTTTCGCAAGGAGACGGCTTGGCCGAGGTGGAAGGTACTTAATTTAATATATATATTTTTTTTTTTCTAGTACCATGAATATTTATTTCAAGATTTATTTTGCCAACACAATTTTTTTTTCCCCGAACATTAAAGAGTCAAACAATATTAAACCTCATCTGCTGGTTAACCTCTTGAGCGTGAGGATTTTTTGCCATTTGGCACTGCGCTACTTTACCGGTAACTTTGCAGCCATGCAATGTTGTACCCAGTCAAAATTTACATCCTCCTTCCTTTTTTTTTTTTATACAAATAGAGCTTTCTTTTTTTTTTTTTTTTTTTTTTGTTCAATGATTGTATTTTTGCGATATAAATGAATGGGGTCTGTAGATATAGTGAATTTCTTAGTTTCTTTTGTACTACTAATCTGTCATTAGCAACTTATAATGGGACTGCGATAGTGTGTTGGCAAACTAAAACTATCTGACGTTGAGGGGGGGTACTGACTTGCTGCCACTGACATCACCAGTGACCCTAATACAGTGTTCAGTGCTAATACTATACTCTGTCACGGTACTAATGACACTGGTTGATTGGGAAGGGGTTTAAATGTGTGCCTAACATTGTGTAATCTGTGCTGCTTTTTACTACAGATCCTTGTTTCGTATCTCTGCTTTGCAAAGATACAAAACTGAGCTCTTTCCCTTTGTACAGAGCCCTGTGTCAACACAGGGTTCTGGGCTGTGATTGTACGCAGCAGGTCCTGGCTGTGAATCATTGGCTGGGAGTTGCTGACAGACTCCTGCTATGTAAAATCACAGTGGGTGTCAGCGAGGGAGGCATGCAAGCAGGCAGCATATGTGTACATCGCTTTGCCTGTGTGGGTTGACTGTCCACAATACATTGTGGGTGGTGGTCTGCATGTGATTGAGATCATATTTTTTATTTTTTTAAACCTAATTTGGTGTTTATGATTACAGACCATGAAGTAATTTGTTCCCCTCTTTGATTTCAGGGTTATAATGGACAGACTATCCACACCCCATGACCCCATCCTAACTCAGTTGGACCCGGAAATTTTGTCTAGTTCTTCAAGCTCTTCCCAAGTTGCACAGCCCCCTCCCGATTACTCACGGACCAATGCTTCCGATAGACATTGTGAAAACAGACTTTCTCTATCTGAGATCCTAAGCAATATTAGGTCGCGTCGACTGCAGTGTTTCCAGCCAAGACGAATACCTTTTCCAGACAATGATAGTGAAGAATGTACCTCAAGGATAGTAGGACATGCTGTGAGCATTAAACGAGCCACTTTACTGAACACCAGCAAGAACGGACTGACAGGTACAGCTGTGTTTGCCAGTATTTGAGATGCCTGTGCTTTTACAGTAGTCCTTTATACAGGTGCATTTAGCCACCCATATTTTTAATAGTTTTCTATGATTTATTACGTAGGACCTATGAAATGATCTAGGAAGCATGTTTCACCTTTTTTTTTATCATCAGTGTTGTCATGTATTTTATTGAATGCTCTCTTTAGAATTTGCACACTTTTTGTTCTATTTGATCAGAAATGCAATCGGTGAAAAAAGCAATTAATTTTTTGTAAAGTAGGCTTAGGCGGCGTACACACGACCGAGGAAACTTGTCGGGCGAAACACATCGTTTTCCCCGTCGAGTTCCTTGTTCGGCAGTCAAACTCGTCGAGCCAAATTTTCCCATTGCCCATCAAGGAAATAGAGAACATGCTCTCTATTGGCTCGACGGGTTTCTCGTCTCCCATTGCGTTTCTTGCTATATTTTGCCGAGGAAACCGGTCGTGTGTACGTGGCCTTAGACTAATATAATAATACAAAAGTAAATATATTCACTCTCGGGTCCACTCGCCAGAGCAAAACCGGCGAGTAAATAAGATTTATAACTCGGCTTCAAGCTACTCTGATTCACCTTCAGCAACTCTGCTCTGTCAAAGAAACTTTCTTTGAGATTGGTAACAGATGCTGGCACCCGCCACTCTGCTACTCTCAGCCTGTACAAGCAAGTATTCCTCTACGCCTTCTTCCCGAGATCCGGTAACCAGTGGCCTGTTACAAAAGAATAATGGAGAAAATGAAACTTGCAATAGTGTAAAACCTGAAAGCTTTATGCATACCCAGAATGATGTGACAGATGTATTACCAATGTCTGTAAAACCAGCCGCGTAGGTTTTAATGTGTATTACTAAAACACTTCATCAGGGACCTCTGCGAGAAAATGGTGTCTAAGCAAGTGTGTGTGTGCGTAATAAATATTAACGAAAATATATAAATATATATATACTGCAACCCAACGATTCTTTTCATAATCGATTAGTTGGCCGATTATTATTTTGATTAATCGGATAATAGCCTTAAAAAAAAATTGCATTTTTACATTATTAATTTTTTTTGGGCCAATTTGTTGTTGGGCAGATTACAAAATGCAAATTGTCACAAAAACACATTGCATGCTTTTTCTGCAGCTTCTCCATTAAAGTATATTGAACCAAAAAATAAAAATAAAATGGCACTGTTTTGCGTTAAAAAGTCCTTGCCCTTTCCAAATACGCAGCAGCCGAAGAAGAAAATCATGGATGTGAACGTGTCCCATAGGAAAACATGTAAATGAACTGTAGTGTGTTTCTGCGAACCCAGGCCTGAGATGTTTAGTAACATAATGGGGTTAAAAAAACTAAAATAAGTACAAAAAGAGCAAATAATTGATACTGTAAGGGGTTAATTTATTTTTTTACTGTGGGACAGTGAAAGTAATATTTACAGTAGTGATTTTGCTTTTTTTTGTACTATAAAGGGCTAATTTTAGTTTTTTAGTTTTTTTTTTAACCCGATTATGTTGCTGGCCGATTAATCGATTATGAAAATTAGGACGATTACAGGCATATTTTGAGTTCAATGTTTAGAGGCAGGAAAAAAAAAGTTTGATTTGCGTTTCTGATTGGAGCTTGCTGCTAGAAAAAAACGTAAAACTCTCCTGAACTCTAAACTCTGTACAAAAAGTGCTCTATATGAGCGCTTATTTACTCTGTGTGCATGGAGCCTATATGTGATGTTTTTCAAGTTCTCAGTGTGTGTTCATGGAATCGCGCCGCTGTTCATCAGAATCGGCAACTTGTCAGATTGGGTAACGGAAGTGACGTTCCGCCAACAGCGCATTCGTTTCACGGCTTCCAGATCGCCTCCGCCACCTTCCTACTGCTGGCGTCCAGCTTCTTTCAAAATGTAACATCAAAACGGCATCACAGATGTGAACGCACTATATTTATATATGTCACTTTATTGCTAAAATTACTCTTACATTCAAGACGCAGCTGGGTGTAGTAAAATGTCCACCGGCTTCTGACTGCAGGTGTTCTGTCAGATTGGCAAACCTGGTAGCGGTGGAACGCATGCGCAGCTGACGGCACGTTACTTCTGTTACCTAATCTGACGTGTCGCCGATTCTGATGGAACCCTGCCCTTCAATGTGAACTACAAGTGGCCGTAATTATCTCCTACCAAAATAAAAAAAATGCTGGGTGCAGAACACCTTAGAAAATCTGTGCCATTCAGCCCTGTGCGTACAATTCATCGAAATAAAAAGGATCATTTGTTATTGTCGTCTGATTGTTTGTTTCTCTTCCATCCTCCTCCAGTTACGGGAGGCATCACAGAGGAACAGTTCCAGACTCATCAACAGCAGTTGGTGCAAATGCAAAGACAGCAGTTGGCTCAGCTACAACAGAAACAGCAGTCCCAGCAGTCGTCGCAGCAGATACATCCAAAAGCACAGGTACATTGTCATTTACAAGTAGGCTGCCTGCGTGCTTTGTAAATAGTCAGATCACTGAACATTTCTCAGATTACCAGAACCTGAAAATCTAGCTGTTTAGCAGAAAATAAGGCTTTTTAGACAAAAAAACAAAAAGCTAGTGTGTGTGTCCCAAAACTGCCTGTCACAGGATTTCACATGAAACTAGCATGTCTTATGCCACAGTGTCTTGCTAGTGGCAGATACGCATTGAACATGTTGCTTAAAATGTGTTGTCACTCATTTTGTCTTTCTTTAAAATCTGCCCTGTAGTTTTCATTCTGAGCACTTAATGGAGGTTGCCAAATTGTTGGTGGAATTGCAATAGAATGTTTTAATGGTCGCACTACAATTGACACCTGTTGGGTTTAGTGTGGAGAGGTTTAATATGTTTTGCGGGTCATCAGGTGGGCATCCTCCTCTTTTGACCACTCATTGATCTGCTCACTACGTTTCCAGAAGACTTCAATGGTGATGCCTGGCATCCTAGGTAACCACCACCATGAACTCCTCCCTCCCTCTTTCCATGCTCTCCTGTCTGTTTGCAGCCTGGTTGTTTTTCCCTTTTAGGCCCTGTTTACATGTGCTATTAGCTGTGTGCCCGGTAGCACCATGTCTGGCTGTATGCCAAATTGACATGTTGGTGCAGGTCCCCATATTCACCCAGTGTGCTTTCAGGGTCCCACAGTTGCACAAACCCTGTCCATGCAGCCACTCATCCCTCATTGACAAGACAATAATGGGACATGGGCACAGGAATGTACACAACATGAGGCATGCAGCTAATCGCCCCGTGTGAACGGGCATTAATCTAAACCTGCACACGGTGTGTGTGTGTGTGTGTTTTTCTACTGGAATTGATAAGGGCTTAATTGTTGGACGGAGTGGCTCTTCACTCCCATCTTCAGGAGGCTGATTGTAGAATCCTCTTACCTTATTTGCTGTTATCGTCATGACACACATCCAGCATTGTCCTGCTGTAATCTGCTGCATGCCTGGTCCTGTGCCATCATCTTCTTTGCTTATTTCTTTGGGGCCCGGTTGTCTCATCTGGGTTCTTGCTGCCAGTCTACGATGAGTCTCCATGGCTCTGAAGCCTCCTTGGATGTGACTTGAGTATCCCAGAAAGCTGGGCGCTCCAGTGCTCTAAAAAATATTCATACCCCTTGAAATGCTCCACATTTTGTCATGTTACAACCAAAAGCATAAATGTAATTTATTGGGATGACGGGGGAAGAAGTGTTTGTGTTTTATATATATATATATATAATATATAATGTGTATATATGTTTGAGTATATATTTCCTCAGGCTTTGGGATGTATTTGCGTGTATTTTCGCGCACATGTTATATTTTTTTTACTGAAGAATACACGGCACTTGTTTACGCGCCTGTGTCCACAGGCACATTACAATGAATAAGCTGTTTTTTAGCTTGGTAAAAAAAAAAAAAGCTGTACTGAGCTTTTTCAAGCTGCAGTGTGCAAGAGTCTGTGATCTGTAGTGGTACAACAGATCGTCACCGTTCCGTGATCCGAAGAGGTCACCCTGTTCGCATTGGCACACCACGCGATCTGCAGCCTCAGCCATAGGAAAGGCCCTGGCTTTGGCCTAGCTCCGGAGCGGCTGCCATCTTGGTACACCTGGCGGCGGCTGTCTCGTTAGGAAGTGACGTTTCATCCCGCCATCTTGCTCCACCCCACACTCCTGCACAGTAATGATAGTGAGAAGGGGGCAAGCGGACATCTTGTTATACCAAACAGAGGTTTTTAGATTTCACAGTTCTTTTCAACACAAAACAGAGCTTATATTCTTAAATACAGTATATGTAAATCTGACGGACTGTTTACATATTACATTTTAAAAGCAGCAGCAAACCTGCCGACCTTACATGGCTGCTAATGTGACAGAAAAATCTCGGATTTTCACATTTAGTTAAATGTGAAAATCAGAGGTGTGGGTTTTTTTTTTTTGTTTGTTTTTTTGCTGGTCCGAAAAATTATCCGACTCGTGGCTCTGATCCGAGGATCGATCCGTGATTTTTTTTTTTTAATCCGTTGCACCCCTAGTGATATGTGAATGGATACAGCACTAATTGTGTCACTCTGAGACTGATGCTCGGTGAGATACTACATGTTGGGGGTCTAGAGGACTGTTGTGGAGGCTTCCACAGCACCACCTGCAAGACAAATGGTGCACCAAAGCATAGCTGTCATATACTAACTTTGGTTTTACAAGGAGACCACTTTTCTATTGAAATGAAGTTACATTGCATTTTCTTTTTCAGGGCTCTGGAAATTCTGATTGCATGTCCAAGACACTGGACTCGGCTAGTGCCCATTTTGCGGCATCCGCTGTGGTCCATTCACCAGCGCCAGGCCGCAGTGAAGTGACCAAGGATCAAAGTACAGGCCACAGCAACCTGAACGGTGTTGTCCAACCTCCAGGAGGTATGTTTTTTTTTTTTTTTCCCTTGCTCTTTTATCGTGTTTTTAAAATACCATTTTTAAAAGCCTTTACTTCAGGTTAAAAGCTTTGTCAGTCATAGTAAATGTTATGTTCTGTTTAGAAGCCAATTCTCAAGTGGTTGTAGAGATGCACCGTTCTTAAACGGCCATCTGCCACATTATACTGTTATCCACAAATGTATGGGAGAACGTCCTCATCTTTAGCATAATATGTAAGAATGGAAATGTGGGAGCTGCCAATGTGAATTTTGTTTTTAAGACCAGGCCTATTTCTGACATGTGTTGCTTACAAGTTAAGCAGAGACCCTAGAGAATAAAATGGAGTTCATTGCAGTATTTTATGTCACACTGTATTTGTGCAGCTCTTTCAAACGCAAATTTTGGGGAAAAAATACACTTCAATGAATTAAAGAACAATTAAGCCGTAAAGATAGCCCAATTTTTTTTGTATAATGTAAATAGATACCGAACATGTCACGCTTTAAAATTTCACTCACTCATGAAATGGCAACAAATTACGATACTTAATCTCTCGTAGGTAAAGATTTTTATGCCTACCTCTTTAGTTGGAAAAGGTCTTCTAAAATTATTGCTCTCGCTCAAACAATCGTAGCAATACCTCACAAGTGTGTTTTGAACACGGTTTACATTTGCGGGCGCAAATTGCATATGTGTTTTCTTTGGTTTGCGAACATGGATGTATTGGACGCTTTAAACTTCATTTTTTTTTTTTACTGTCCCTTTAAAAAAAAAAAAAAAAAAAAAAAAGCTTGATCACTTTTATTGCTGTCACAAGGAATGAAGGAATGTAAACATCCCTTGTGACAGTAATAGGCAGTGACAGGTACTATTTATGGAGACCCCAAATTCCTCCTCTGCACTTCAAAAGTATTCAAAACTCCAAAAACAGCCGTTGGTTGCCGAGTAAACTGGAAACTACATTGTGAAGTCGCTTCCAGCTTTAATATATCGGAAACCCGATCAAAGTCAATTCCAGCTTCATTAAACCCAGTGCACTAGTGCTGTTGTATAGTCCCACTGCTATTAGAATCCTAAGTTATGACTTTCATACCTTACATCATTGCCAGTCAGATGACTTGTTGATGTCGAAGATCTAACGGTAACCTTTTGTGTGTTTTATTTTGTTCTTGCTACCCAGGAAACTCTAAGACGCTGTACTCCACGAATGTGGCGCTATCGAGCCCTGGAATTTCTACCATTCAGCTTGTACGGACAGTCGGACATCCCACCACTAACCACTTAATCCCAACCTTATGCACAAGTACACCCCAGAACCTTCCTATGAGTAATTCCTGCCTAACGAACACCGTTCACCTCAACAACGTCAGTGTTGTGTCACCTGTCAATGTGCATAACAACACAAGGACTTCTGCTCCATCTCCCACAGCCTTAAAACTCGCCACAGTTGCTGCCAGCATGGACCGGGTGCCAAAGGTTACTCCAAGCAGTGCCATCAGCAGCATAGCCAGGTATGTATTAGATCAATAGGTTCACACTCCTTGTTTATGTTGCTGTTGAGGCTTCCTCTTTATTTTCTGTGTTTGCATATGATTTAGAAGTGTGTACATTTAAAACCTGTCAAAATATTAGACATCCCGTTTAGCCACACTTGTAATTGTCACACTCCTGACACCCTGTATAGACAGTGTTCCCAGCCTTGAGCTGTGCAGCTTCATTTGTCATTTCCTCTGCTACTCCCTGCTCTTAGGACTGAAGATACTTCCTGTGTTGTCCCCTCCTGTAAATTTGCCTTGTCATTCACCCAGCCACTGTTGATCACACTGTTGGCATTGCTACTTACCAATCCTACTACAGGAGTTGACACCCCAAATCTACTGTGTATTGGCCAGCACTATAAACACAGCTGTGACAAAAAAATAAGTCCTAAGCCTTGCAAATTTGCATCAAAAATGCACCTTGCAGTGAATATGGGCATACAATTCGCACTGGACATGTGTGAACTCAGCCTAACAGTTGTAGTGTCTGTGTGCACTTCAGAACCTGCATGTAGCCTCAACTACATACTGTGTATATATAACACTGTTCATATCCAGAATAGCAATGCTCCTGGAACCAAATCAAGTTGGGCAGAGCAATGCTTAGCCATTCACAGGAAGCTTTGTTTTCAATGAATGAATACAAGGCTTCTAATTGGCTAAAGCAGAGATCGAGACATCCTGCACCTGCCTTAGCCAATCGGAGAAAGCTTTGTATGCAGAAGTTTCTTGTGACTGGCTGCGAAGCACTCTGCCTGACTCGACTTTGTTTCGGGAGAAGGACAGGAAGTTCTTGTCCCACTTTTGGAATGCAGCACTGTGTACCCCACGGCTACATACATTATACAGTGTTCACTGGTAAAGGAAACAATTTGTTGGGACAAGGTTGGTCCCAACAAACAATTTTAGACTTCATTATAACCTGGAAATCGGCTTTAAAGTAATTGTAAACCCTTCTGTATATACCCAGTGAAGTGACTGGCCTCAGGTGATACGCAGAGATGAAACAAAGCCTCGTGCATAAGTTCTTTTTGTTTCGCTACAGCAGTCTTTCCCCCTGCATCCATTCAAAATGCAGAATTTACAAAGGATTTCTCAGCTCTGAAAAGCAGGGGGCAGAGAGTTCTGAGAGCTGATTGGATTGAAGGGACACACCCCCTTTTTACAGGATCAAAGCTTAGGCTGTCAATCACAGGATGTGCACTCCTCCAGTGACCATTTTTCTTTAGGTGTCAGGAAAAACTCGGAAGGGATTTATGCTGATACCAGAGGAATGGGGCATCAGACAGAAATGACACTTGGTGCTCTGGATTGAGACAAGTACACATTATAGAGGGATATGGTTTGTTCATATTTCTTATCTGAGGTTTACAGCCACTTTAAGGAATTGGCTCCTGCCAAACTGTAATCCAGGCCTCGGTCAGGAAAACACACCGGCTTTGCTACGCCTTTTTAAATACGAATTATGTTCATAAATGCAAAGCCTTGGAATGGATGTATGTGTATTATTATTTTTATTACTTTTTTACATTTTTATAAAAATCTAAATGTAAATTTATTGAATATAGCTAGATATTGGCTTTACGTGGCATTTTATATAGCTTAATTTGTCCTTCTGAATGTCAAGAATGCAAAGGTCTCTGTGGTAATAACCATTCTATTTGTTTTTCATTTGTTTTTTCTTCAGAGAGAACCACGAGCCAGAAAGGTTGGGTTTGAATGGAATTGCAGACACAACAGTAGCAATGGAGGTGACATAACTTCAAAGAATAGACTTTGCCTGACTGTTCAGGCTTTACTTTTCCACCGAAAATGCAAAGCGCTATTCTCTGCGGATCAGAGCGCGCTAACATGGACCTAACCACAGACTGTGTATGGGACATCTTCCCATTCCACTCTATGTATATTTTGTAAAATTGGATAAAATCACTACCTTGTAAAATAGTTTATTTGTATCATCCATATTATTTCTGTTACTTGAATAGTTGATATTCATCATCATGCTTTTGCACTTGAATTTGCAACTGAATGGATATAAAAAAAAGAAAAAACAAATCTTTAATGGGATCATGAGCATGAAATGGGGTCCTGCATCACTTGTTTTAACTATTTATTTTGCCATGTTTACATTTTGTATCTTGTACAAATAAATCCAACTTTGTGTCTGAAGCAAACGTCAAAATGGGCCCATTTCCTGTACACAGAGGAGCTGCCGTTTGGTATTCTTTTTGGTTTTTATTTTATTTTTTTTGTTTGACTAAGCCAATAGCCTGTCAGCTCATGCATTGGTGATGTCACCTGTCTCTAGTGAACTGATTGGTAGCTTACCTCTTATTGGCTCAGCCTGCAAAATGGCCGCTTCTTGCTGTGTATAGCTAAGCGGCCCAGCTTAAACCTTCATAGCTAGGAAATAATAAAACCCTCTTTGTATTTTTTTCTAAAACGACATGTAAAGTTCACACTTTCATATATTTTTTTTATAATTATTTGACATTCCCAACCCCTTCATCCCCTTTTTTTATTTGTAATACTCAGCACTTCATTGTCGGATACAAAGTTTGAGGCAAAAATTGTATTTTCATTTACCAGGGAGGAGGGGAGGGATTAATGCATACGAAATATAATAGACACTCGCTCTTTTTCATATATTTTGAATGTACATTTCTATTTATAATTCCGGTTTATAAGAGTAACAAAGTCTATTGAAGGAAAGAAGCGCTTGGCACCTGAGCTGCATAGATATTTCCATTTTATCTTTAAAGAAACGCCTATTTTATTCCTCCCTCAGACTTTAATGAAGGATTCTGGTGAGCGCTGTCTGGATATGAAATGTTTGGTACGTTGGTATAAATTGTAACAAAATTGGTGTCCAGTGGTTTTTGTATATGGGCGTGGAGAGAAGCCACAAAATGAAGATTCAAAGTGAGAAATGAATTGATCACACTTGAAGTATAGTATCCAGCCTGGAAATCGAATACTAACTTGATGTTCTGAGTCAAACCCTTTTAGCCGACTCCAAAGTTGCGAGATTTTCACTGCAGCTTTGGAATCCGACTTTGAAGTCACTCTGATGAGACTTTTACA
The DNA here is from genome assembly GCA_029574335.1 of Rana kukunoris. Lineage (NCBI taxonomy): Eukaryota > Metazoa > Chordata > Amphibia > Anura > Ranidae > Rana > Rana kukunoris. Next base: position 212,453,068 of record CM056054.1, on the reverse strand, counting down.
CTCTCTGGCATTGAAGTTGTGTCAAAGTTGGATCGAAATAGTGCTGGAACCTTTTCTGAAGTCACAGCGACTTGAGTAGTGTCAATTGGAATGGTTCTCAGAGATGCATGACATTCCACATGTCCTTTGAGTTGGGGGTCTCGAAAGTCAGATCTTAAAGTAGTTGTAAACCTTCATAAAAAAACAAACTGCAAAATATAGCCATAATGAGCATGTGCGTGGGAGTCGTCAAACGCGGCATTGCCGTTTCTATGAATGGGGGTTTTAACTGTGGTGTTGTCTACAGCGTGCATGCGCCGTAGACAATGGTGTATACCTATTGGCAAATATCTCCTAAACCGTGTAGGTTTAGGAGCTATTGCAAACACCTACAGGTAAGCCTTAATCTAGGCTTACCTGTAGGTGTAACTTCCGGGTGGGGGTTTACAACAACTTTAAGACCCCTTTCACACTGAGGAGTTTTTCAGGCAGTATAGCGCTGCTATACCGCCTAAGAAAACTCCTGCTCAGCCTTCTGAATGTGAAAGCCAGAGAGCTTTCTCCTGCAAGCAGCATTTTTGGAGTGGTGAGAGGAGCGGTATGTATACCGCTCCTTCAATGCTCCTTCCCATTTAAAACAATGGGGAAACTGCGGTAATACCACCCGCAATGCGCCTCTGTAGAGGTGCATTGCCGGTGGTATTAACCCTTCATTGGCCACTAGCGGGGGTTAATACCGTGGCAAATCCGACGGTAAAGCGGCGCTATTTTTAGCGGTGCTATACTCAGATATTCTCAGAATATTCCTCAATGAACTCCTGAGCATGACCTTCTCACTGCAGGGTCAAATTGAAATGAAGCCTAGCCTGTAGAAAAATAAATAAATGAATATATATATAAAATAGTCAGTGACTCAAAGTACTGGAACAAGAGTAACCCCCCCCCCCCAAAAAAAAAAAGACAACCCCTTTTTTTTTAATAGGATTATTTTTATGCATACAGTGCTTTGAATCACTGCTTCTTTATGCTGAGCAGTCCTGAGCCATAGATGTAAAAAAAAAAACCTATGCTACAACAGAAGCTGATATGATTTTGGTTCTATTCTTTCTGCCTGAAGAAAAGTTGGAAACCTACACACAGGTATTTATGAAGGTGTCAAGATCAACATTAACATTACATGTGGAGAAGCGACGTAACCCTTACCAAACCCCCCCCCCCCCAAAGTTACGAGGTCATGTTTCATTTCAAAACATCACAGATTTTTACTTCTGAGCCCTCTTTGGTGCCAATGGGGGGGAAGGACATTGTTTTCTGTACTACAAGGCAAATAATGGGTATGAAAGTCTTGTTTTCAACACATGGACACTTTATTAATGTTAGTGACTTCCGTTTCCCCTGTAAATGACAAGTCTAGCGCTCATTATTGAAATGTTTGCGGCAGCAGTTCACACGGGTTTCCCAGTTACTTTTTCTTGATAAATGAAAATTGCAGGAAAATAAATTGCATTAAACAAAGGTCCCTTGCACAAATGTATTTTTTTGCTCTAGGGAAGAAGAAAGAAACAATTCTTCAAATCATTTGGGTTACCTTGAGCCTTGTTTTTAAAGTAAAGGGTCTGTTGTGTGTGTATAGCAGTCTACTGAATTCCTCTGAATTAGAGAATAAAAGAAAGAATTGCAATGCTATTGGTACTACTCAACAAATAACACAGATGTTTACAAAGTCATTGTTTTTTTTCCTCCTTGCAAACAATTGCACTTTATTGTGCAATTTTTTAAATAAATTATTTTTTAGGTTCATTTAGACACAAATGTGCGATAGTTCCTGGAGCAAGTGGTCTTTCTTGTATGTGCATTCAAAATTCACATGTGGTTTTACAGAATGTTTTGGGAATACTGCATTAAAGGGGTTGTAAAATTTCTTCTGAGAAATCCTCACTTCCTGTTCTTCTGTCTGTAACTACACACAGTAATGTGAAGCTTTCTCCCTGGTGTGGAGTGTCGTGCTCGCCCCCTCCCTTGGACTTTAGGAAAGTCAGGACCCTCTCTACGTTGCAGCTAGAGAAAGGAGCTGTGTTAGTGGGCGTCCTGACTCTCACGCTTGCCCCCCTCCTCCCCTCAAGGGAGGGGGCAAGCATGACACTCCACACCAGGGAGAAAGCCTTGCATTACTGTGTGGAGTTGGACAGAAGAACAGGAAGTGAGGTTGATGTTGGCATTCATGGTTCCCTCAATGTACTGGTGTTCCCAGTGCCAATGTCTTGTCGAGATGCTTCCCTTATCGGATAGGTTCTGACCTCGGTGGCTACGGAGATCTCCGAGCCTGAAGAGCTGTTTGTCAGCTGTAAACGGAGCATGTGCAATGAACACTGCGATCGCTCACGACGCGATGCTTGGCATTGGTTATACACGCCCCCCTCCGCTCGCTCTGTAAGTAAGGCCAGTGGTTATACACGCCCCCAGTTTATTGATAAAGCCATGGCCCTAAAAAACACTGTTCAATATGAAATCGGCCCCATTGACAAAAGCACTGGCCATTGAGCGAAGGGGCTGTATATATCCACTGCCCCTTGCTGTATAGAGCAAGCGGAGGGGGCATGCATAACCAGCCCCAAGCATCGGGTCGGGAGGGAGGGCAGTGTTCATTGCGCATGCTCCGTTTATAGCGGACAAACAGCTGTTCGGCCTCAGAGATTTCTGTAGCCTCCGATGCGCCTGCGCAGTCGAGGTTGGAACCTATCCGATAGAAGAACCCTATAGTCAGAACACCAAAGTCGGGCGCGGCTTTTTGCCTGCTGACCACTGAGGGGACAGAAGGCAGAGCTGAGACTGGACCGACCCGCCTATCCAGAGAGAATGTAGGGATGTGGGGGCATACACTGGAAAAGAAAGTCAGCTGACACCAATCAAGTGAAGGAGGAGGAGCACGAGGCAAAGGCATCCCTGGAGGCACAATGGAATTCTGAGGGGGAATTGATTGATTGACAAATTGCCAGTACAATCGATCCCAACCTCCAACACCTCTGCCTCTTGCTGATCCCTCCACAACTCTCATCCCTAACCCCCCCCCCCCCCATCACCTCTACAACTGAGGTAATGTGGGGGGAGATCAGCAAGAGGCAGAGATGTTGGCACTGCCACCCCCAAAAAATACTGATGCCACCCCCCTCACCACTGATCCCATTACTCCTCCCCCCACCAGCACTGCCACTGATCCCATTACTCCTCCCCCCACCAGCACTGCCACTGATCCCATTACTCCTCCCCCCACCAGCACTGCCACTGATCCCATTACTCCTCCCCCCACCAGCACTGCCACTGATCCCATTACTCCTCCCCCACCAGCACTGCCACTGATCCCATTACCCCCTCACCACCAGCAGTGCCACTGATCCCATTACCCCCTCACCACCAGCACTGGTCCCATGCCTACTTCATGATTCCTTGCATCGGGACCCTGATGTTTCTAGTTACGCCTCGGTGTCCTGGCCTTTAAATGGGGATATCTGAATGATGCCTGCAACCATTCCATCTACTGGAGCTGGAGAAGGAATCTACCTGCGACGGAAGTTCACCATAGAGAATGCCGAGGACCAGATGGTCCCTGGCAGTCTCTATGACTCTGTACTCGGCTGGAAAGCCAAGGTCATTTTTTATTTTGTGCAGGAGTGGAGTGACAGAATTGGCCCTGGATGAGACCTGTGTGAGAGACCCAGCAGGCTACAGGTTGTTGGCATAAATCTACAGAGAGGGTAGAGACAAGACCAGTCACCCTTTACAAAAAGAGAGTGGCAGTGATTGGTCTTTCAGGAAGTTTAATGCTGGATTACTGCACAGATCTGGAAGAAATACACAAAGCAACCCAAGATTTAAAGTGGTTGTAAACCCATAAAAATATATATATTTTTTTTAATGTCACAATGTAGAGTATAAGATTTCCTATCATCTGTGCCCAGTGTTGCCACACAGAGTTAATCCAGCGCTGAGTAATCCACTTTTAAAGTTCAGTGCAAATTAACAGAATTTCAGATAAAAACCTGCCAAATTAGATGAAGTCTGTTTCTCTGTTATTGCTTTCAGTAACAGGTTATTTACATATCTAGCTTGGACATGTTTATCATAACAGGTGATCCAAAGTTCATTGTATATTACTAGGATGTGTTATGATCAGGGCTCAAGTGCTGCGGGAACGGAGTTCCTGCACTTTTTTCACAACAGGAACTCCGTTCCCTTTGCAGGACTAGAGCAGCCGAGCCGCCTGAGCCAATCCTTCACTAAGCGGCATAGGCGTGCACAGCCTATTGCATTAGGGTGTGCACCCCATAGATTAAACACATAGCACAAATCACTCATGATGAAAGGGAGGAGGCTGGTAAGTTACATATTTACTGGCTCCTTCCCCACTCATCCTAAAACACCCCTGCAGCAACAGCTGGAGGGAGAGGAGACTAGGAAAGCTGGAAGTGCTGCGTGGGGAACCAGGGCATTCGGGGGAATCTGTCCTGCACACAGTGATTAGGGTGTGCCTGGGCATACCTGGCACACCCTGTGCGCACGCCTATGCTAAACGGCGATGCCCAGCTCGAGTCACTGTCAGGGGCAGATGAACCCTAGTAATCCTTTATGTTACTGGCTGCTTCCTGTATATGGATTCATCAGGTAGTGTGCGGGTATTCCATCACTTCCTCGATGCCACAATGTCTCCTGGGAGCTTTTGTCATTGTTCCCAGGAGACATTGTGGAGGTCTGCCACGAGTTATCGCGGGATTTAGAAAGAACTTGCTTAAAGTGGGGGTTCACCCCAATTTTTTTTTTTTAACATTACATGCAGGCGAGTTGTTAGAATGACAATCGGCAGTTTTTTTTTAAATCCTTGCAGTACATACCGTTTTAGGTGTATATGTTCACCGCGGCTTCCGGGTATAATCTGCAGTACTGGGCGTTCCTAATTGATTGACAGATTTCCAACCGACGCATACAGCGCGTCACGAGTTGCCGAAAGAAGCCGGACTGCGAGCCGGCTCTATACGGCGCCTGCGCACCGACGTTCGGCTTCTTTTGGCAACTCGTGACGTGCTGTATGCGCCCGTTGGAAGCCTGTCAATCAATCAGGAACGCCCAGATCCGCTGATTATACCCGGAAGCCGCTGTGAACATATACATCTAGAACGGTATGTACGGCAAGGATTTAAAAAAAAACAGCTGATTGTCATTCTAACAATTTGCCTGCATGTAATGTTAAAAAATGTTTTTTTTTGGGTGAACCCCCACTTTAAAGGGGCAGACCTCCGCAATGTCTCCTGGGAACAATGACAAAAGCTCCCAGGAGACATTGCGGTATCGAGGAAGTGACGGAATACCCGCACACTACTCGATGAATCCATATACAAGAAGCGGCCAGTAACATAAAGGATTACTAAAGTACAGTGGATCGGAAAAAAAAGCCATGCGGTTTAGTAATTATGCATATGAGCGTATGATGTTTTTTTGGTGGGGGAGTGGATCTTGGGTGGGAGTTCCCACACTTTTTTCCCCAGGACTTGACCCCTGCTTATTACCTTGTATTTATAAAAGTAATGGTTTCTATTGGCATAACAATTATTGTATTTCATTTCAGATGCTGAGAGTGTAGCCTTATATATTTCAAATCTTGTAGATCCCCTCCAATGATGGGCATACACAGTCCAATCAAATGATCGCTCCGAACTGATCAATCACATAAACTGAGTTAAAATGCATTGCAGCAAACATCAATCGATCAATGTGACATACTGTACATGTGTGCCCAAGTTTTGATCGCTCCCATATAGAAATCAATTGTATCACGTTAATCAGATGGAATCACGGGTCTCAACCATGCTATTTGTTTCGCTCAATCGATGTTCAGATTGATCGTTTAGTCAAATCAGATGTTGATTGTTAACTTTTTTCACATAGGCTTTCGTTTGTTTAAGATCAGCATGCAGTGGTGGCTGGTGTTTTTTTGTTTGGGGGGGGGAATGGCTAGCAACCCTCCCCAACCCCTGCAGTACCTCAACCTCCCCGTTTGCTAGTCCACTGCCATTTACCCGCTCAGCGGGCACATCGAGGATCATTGGGCAACGGGCAGGCTGCGGCAGTCATACTGCAGCATCTCCCGTGTCCTTCTGAAATCACGGCAGCGTCTGCCGTGCATCTCCTCCCCTCCTCCTAGGCATCCAATAGGATCGCCTAACCTTTCAGCCAATCTGATTGGCAGAGAGGCGATTCAGTGTTAGAAAAGCAAATATTAATTTTATTTTTTAACACATCTGGGTGGACTACGAGCGCAATACTCTGCGCACCGAGTCCACCCTATTTTAAAGCCTAATAATTGTCCGGCGTAAGCCAGCGGAATTCAAAGTAGGAAGGAGGTGGGCGTCATCTCTTTAAATTAAGCGTGACCCCATGCTAATGAATGGCTGCTCGAACGGGCATGCTCAGAATCACGTTGAAAAAAACTCCCTTAGTGACGTCGGCGAGCAATGCCTACGACGTGTGAACGTAACCTACGCCCAGCCCTATTCACGTACTATGTAAACGGCGTAAACAACGTAAAATTAGACGGCGTTGTTCCTTGGCCCATACCTTTGCATTAGCTGCGCCTCATATAGCAGGGGTAACTTTACGCCGGACGTAAGCCTTACGCAAAGCGGCCGGGCGCATCTACGTTCGTGAATCGGCGTATCTTACTCATTTGCATATTTTTGATGGGAACGTCGAATGCGTCCAGCGTAACTATGCGCCCATGATACGCCGGCATAGGCAAGTTACGTCGGACAGCTGAAGCCATGTTTTTCTACGTATCTCGCTTTGTGAATCGCGCAAAGATGCGACGGCGCACACTTGAAATTACGGCGGCGTATCTGGAGATATGCCGGCGTAAAGGTACCTGAATCTGGCCCAGTATCTTCTTTTGGGACGGCCCCCAGGGAAAGTATGAAAAATAAATAATACATTTAATAATATGATGAATGTGTGGCCATCATTAATTATATATAATATTTTAGTGTAATCCGTTCCAGTGGGCTGAGTGACAGACCTAGACACTGCTACAGGAATTGAATACAATAACATATTATGTATAATTAATTATGGCTACAAATTCATCACATTATTACAGTACAGAGCATGATAATTTTATTCATACTTTTGAGCCCTACATCCTGTCTAATGAATTCCAGTGACTATTCAATCCCAGTGCCAGGCCTACAGTCACCAGGACTGATTCACTAAAATATTATATACAATAAGTAAACTATAATATATTATGGCTACATATTAGTCATATATTATTAAAGTGCACAACATTTTTTTTATACCTCTAATGCACAGGTGTCAAACACAAGGCCCGTGGGCCGAATCTGGCCCTCCAGGCCATTTTATGTGGCCCTCGCACCTCTCCTGCAACTGCAGGAGAGCTCCAGCCCTCCTCTGGTCGTCCTCCAGACCATTACTTTCTGCTTTCAAGTAATGCATCCAGCAGCAGCATAAGGAAAGGGGGGTGCACTGTGATGGTGGGGTGGCTCTTGACAGCTAATATAAAGGGGAGGAGAAGCGCCGGACATCTAATCTTACAGATACAACCGGCCCTTTTGAGGGCAATCATAATGCTAACGCGACCCGCAATAAATACAACCCCTGCCCTAATGTTTGGGATGGTCCCATTCCACAGGGAAAGTGTGAAAAAAAATGCTGCACTTTAATAATGTATGATGAATGTGTAGCCATACTTTATTATTTATATTTTACTGTAATTAATCCCAGTGGTTGTGTCTGTCAGTCTAGGGCTGTCCCTCGAATTGATTAGGCAGGTTCTGGCTTGGGACCTGTATTGCCACAGTAATCCATGCCCTGGTCTATACTCTGTGTATGGCTCATACTTTGCATTGTCGGCTGTCCTCAGGGACCTGATCCGATCCAGAGATCCCCATGCTGTATGGGGATCTCTGGATCAGATCTTTCCTTGGGGACAGCTGACAATGGCATCATTGGCATTGAAGATTGATTTGCAGCTGACCTGCTGAGTGCTGACAATAGTGTGTTGCTTGCTGGAATCGGATTTGGAATCTGGATGGGTTTCAGGGAATATGGCAAGAGGCTGTGCTCACTGCCATCAATGAAAGCAGGTAACCTGGCGGTAGCATAACTGGATGGATGCCGGGGCTCCGACACCAGCTATGTCGTCCCCCCCCCCCTCTTTTCACGGGCATACCAGCTCAACTACACCTGGGCAGCAGGCGGGGAGGATTCAGTGCAGCTGTGCTTCCCGGGAAATTGCTTTCTCTGTTAGTTTGGGCTTCTGTATTAGAAGTGACACGGACAGCCGCAGTGACAGAAGGAAATGCACAGGGCTGGGGGTGGTGGAACTGTGTTCCGGCTGAAAAAAAGCCCTACCTCTGGGACCTAGGACTCTTGCCACCTTCAGGATGTTGTCTTCCCTATGGTGCGTGTTACCTGGGTGCGAGCCGCACCCCCATTGCAACGCCACTGGCTCTGCAAGTCACAGTGACACAGTGTGCTGGGATCAGTATTGCACAACATAAACTGAACCAGACCTTACAGAATGTTTGCAAACAAAGTTGATCTGGAGTCATGCAACTTGCTGCAGTTGTGCAACAAACTTGCTAAGCTATAAGCTATTGCTGGTACTTGCCAGGCTTCACAAGTCATTTTCAAACTTGCAGCACAATTGCTTGCTATCTGGAAACAGTCCAAAATAAAGTGCAGTCTTTTTTCTAACATACATAGGGGTAGATTCAGGTAGGAGATAAGCCGGCTTATCTCCGTGTTTTACGGGTCCAATCTATGCCACTGATTCATAAAATCAGTTAAGCATAGATTTTCCTTAGCTCAGACATGCATAAGTCTCTTACGCTGTCTAATCTTATTTTCATATTTTAGGGTGGCCGCTAGGTGGCGTTCCCGTCTAAAATATGTAAATGAGCCTATACGCCGATTTCCGAACGTACGCCCGGCCGGCGCTATTCTTTTATGTTGTTTGCGTTAGCGTAGTACCGTCGTAATGTTATGCCTGCTGTATGAGACGAATAGGGCTTTGCGTAAGTGCCGTTCACGTCGAATTGACGTTGAGATTTGGAGCAGGCGCACTGGGAACCAATCACGGCCAGCGCATGTGCAGTTCGTTCGGCGTGGGGACGCACTTCATTTAAATGATACACGCCCCCTACCCTCCGAATTTGAATTCGGCCGGGTCTTTTACGCTACGCCGCCTCAACTTTACAGGCAAGTGCTTTGAGAATAAAGCACTTGCCTGAAAAAGTTGCGGCGGCCTAGTTTAAAAGCCAGACGCTAGGCGTGCCTAAAGATAGGTATTTCTACCTGAATCTATCCCATAGTCCCTAACTTCAGGCTTGTGGCTGCCCCAGCATACCTGCATAGGAAAGAGTCCATTCTTGGCCATAATTTATAGTTCATAATGGTAGTATTCAGGATTGGTTTCTTCAGGGAGGACTGCAGATTCCAGAAAAATCCCCCTAGGTAGTGGGAACTCCAACCTCGGCATTGGACTGGAAATCCAGACTCTGGCAATGGCAGTGAGCATGGCCCGGTCTCTCCTTTTAGTAAGGGCCCCCTGACTCCGAGTAAGACAGAACCCTAGGGCCTGGGCCTCCATCCCTTTTATAGCACACAGGACTGGGAGGTTGGACCCGCCAAGAAAAACATGGGAAACATAATTAAGACTAACCTCCCAACTGGTGCAGCATTACCAACTACCTGCCTACATGTAAATAGCATGTGATATAACATATACCTTGTCGCCAGCCTGTTCATTTCAACAACAATCTTCCCATTAGATTATATGTGAATTTATATATTTTTTGCATGTTATTTACCTGTAAATGCTGCCCTTGTGTAGACATCAAATAGCTCTGAGACTGCTGCAGTGTGCCGCCATCTTGGATGTAAAGTCAGCACCCCAAGCACACACTTTACAGTATTCCCCTCACTCCTCCTCCAGGAGATACATAAACAATTATGTAGGGAGGTGGTGGGAGGGCAGAGGAGCTTGGCCAGCACAGACATTTATTAGACACTCCCAGATAAGGAGCTAGCTATGGTTTACAAGGAGGGAAGGGGCTGTGCTAGGGAAATGACTGCTGAACTCATCACATTTTCTAGCATGAAAAATGCTGCAAGTAAGCGTGATTTGATCAATGAGTTTGAAGGCTGATGATGAAAATGAGGGTGTCTTGAGTTGTTGATCGACCCCTCACCTTCACTGAAAGATCTTTTTTTACTGGAAGTTGAAAACCTCTTCAATAGAATATTCATCGATGGTCAGTAACAGGAACGTGATCGATATTTATTATGGCACACATACTGGTATCACCTGACTGAGCCACTGAAGGGAAGATATTATTTCACAACAATAGAGGCAGCTTAGATGTTTGATGCGAGGAAATTCCAGGCAGCAATGAGCAATATATAGAGAAAATGCAACAGGAAGAGGAAAGGAGCACCACTCTCTGAATAGATCTGTAATAATAAGCAAGGGCTGGCTAGGCATCGTATTTATCCATTTGTTAGTTGTAAAAACACAATTTAATACCTGGCACAATACATTTTATTTCCATGATTTAGCCCTGGTTCACACTGGGCTGCGGGAGTGAAGCCGTGCGACTTCAGCTGAACTCCCGCCCGGCAATCCCGATTTCGGCCGCAATTTCAGAAACATCCGTGCAGCTTTCTGCACAGATGTCAATGTAAATCGCGGCCACAAATCGCCAAAAGTAGTACAGGAACTACTTTTTGAAATCGGTGCAGCGCCGCACCGATTAGGACGGTATCATTGCCGACAATTGCTGCCAATTTGAGATGCGATTTCACATGTGAAATCGCATCTCAAATCGTACCCAGTGTGAACCAGGGCTCAATGTCCTTTATTGTAAATTGCGTGTTATCAGCCAAAGCTTTGTGTTTATTTTTCTAGTTTTTCCAATTGTGTTGGAAAAATATTTTTCCGCAAAATTAGGTAGCTGACCTAGAAATAGTTTTTATCTTCCTGTCAGAACCTAATTATCTGTTATGGGGGTGTTTACCAAGTAGTGTACTTTCACGTATGTAAACTCTAAGGCCGCGTACACACGACCAAATAAATCCGATCAAATCGGTCTGACAGACTGTTTTGATCGGATTTGTCTGCTGGGGTATATTGGTTTGATCGTGTACACACGATCAAACCAAAATCCCCGCTGGCAGACAGCGCGGTGACGTGGCGGTGACGTTGACGCCGCCACGTCACCGTCACCAGGAAGTAAAACACTTTTGCGTATGCGTCGAATACATTCGATGCATGCGCGGGCAGATATGTCTGCTGGTTAGTGTACTAACCAGCAGACATGTCGGACGGATGGATTCCCAGCAGACAGATTTTAAAGCAGGCTTTAAAATCTGTCTGCTGGAAAAATCTGTCTGTCCGCCCGTACACACGATCGAATTTGTCTGCTGAAACGGTCCGTCGGACCGCTTTCAGCAGATAGATTTGATCGTATGTACGCGGCCTTACAATTAACTTTTCTCATTTGCTCCCCTTTGGTCTGGTAACTATACCAATGAATGCGGTTGGTTATACTATACAGTGGGGATGAAAAAAGAAGGTGCGTCAATCTAAGTGCAGTATAAAGGATGTTTATTATGGCAGCAACATAAACAGCCAAATGGCTACTCACAAGATGATGAAATATACAGGGCATATATAGTGGGTGGTCCGGTGTCACTCAGCAGTCCGTGGGGTAGGTGGAAAACCCAAATGTGAAGCGCTGGAGGATGGGGCAGCAATCCGATGTCTGCAGCAGAATCCTTGGCCTGTAAACAAACTGGCTGTAATACAATACACGACCTCCTGGAAGCCTCGGCCGGAACAGGAAGTGCGCCTCAGCGTGAAGCGCAGCACAGCGTCTGACCGGAAGTGACATGGGAAGGAAAACGGACCAATACTATACATCAGTAACTTTGATTACAAGCATAATTTGTTCCAGAAGAATGCTTGTAATCCAAAGCACTCATATATCAAAGCGAATTTCCTCATAGGAGTCAATGGAAATGCCGATAATTGGTTCCACAGTGACTGCTATTGTATGCAGTACCGCATGTGGAAAGAGGTGGGGGGGAAGGAGGTGACGAAAAAACTCTGAGACTGCTCTGAGCCACTTGGATACTTTTAGAGATGCTCAGAGAGTTTCAGAATGTCTCCGAATGGCTCAGGCCGCGTACACACGACCGTTTTTCTCGGCAGAATCCAGCAAGAAACTCGTTGGGAGACGTATTCTGCTGAGAAAACCGGTCGTGTGTACACTTTTCGCTGAGAAACCCGTCGAGCCAAAAAGAGAGCATGTTCTCTATTTCCTCGTTGGGCAATGGGAAAATTTGGCTCGACTAGTTTTTTGACTGCCGAACAAGGAACTCGACAGGGAAAACGATGTGTTTCGCCCGACGAGCTTCTCGGTCTTGTGTACGCCGCCTTAGAGTGTCACCAGCGCCTGGCCAAATGTGGTACTGCACAAAAATAATAGCTTGTATTGAAAAACGCACGTAAACCGCATTACTCGCAATCCGAGGAACTACTGTATCTGTTTGATAAGTGCAAAAATACCTGTTTATCCTGCCAGCAATCTATTGCTGTCCTTGTACACTTTGCTCTGTTATCCCAAACAGTGTTATCAGAAAGTGTATTAAGACTACATAACACCTACCCTTGTGTTTGGGAGAAGAGGTGAGGGGGGTGTTTTATGTAGTTCAAATACACTTCCTGTCTAAAGTTGGCCATAGATTAATCAATTAATTTTTGGCCATTTACGTTCGTGAGAAGTTAATCTAATGATCAACTTCTCGCAAAAGGGCTTGTTGGAAAAATGTTGTTCAATTAGAGCTGCTGCCTAGGGCCGCTGATAGGGGGGACCACCAGCCCTGCTTTAGGGGGCCCAGGCACACAGAGGGACCCGAACAGCAGGAGGAATCGGTGTGGTCGGGCAGAGGGGCAACTACAGAAAGATGCCCTGTGCTTCTCTCTGCAGCAGCTGAAAGACAATTTCTCTTCCTCCCGTCAGCATTCAGCTTCTTCCTCCCTGGTCTGCCCAGTTCTGATCCTCCCATGTGTCCCCCATCACTGTGCCAAGCCCCCTCCTGTGGCACTGCCGGCTTCCCTGTCCTGTAAAAAAAAAAAAAAAATTGACAGTGTAATAAACAATAACAGTGGTTTAAATAAAAATGTAAAAAAAAAACTATTTAAAAGGTGCTAATTCACACACAGGTTCTTTGTTAGGTTTGTATTAGCTACTAATACTTTTAGTGAAAATATTGTTTTGATATATGGGGGGGGGGGGGGTGGGGGGGGGTCTGCCACAATTCCTGCCCATAGGCGTGCGCACAGGGTGTGCTGGAACATGAGGAAGATCTCTCTCTTACCGGCTCTGCCATAAGAGAAGAGTTTATGCTTTTCTCTTTCACTGTGCCGGCAGGGAGATCAATGTGTCGGGGGTCATATATATGTAGATACATACACCTGCATGTGTGTTTGAGATTAAAGCGGAGGTACAGCCGAAGTCAGCAGCGACAAATACGGCAGCTACTGACTTTAAAAAAAATGACACTTACCTGTCCAGCACGCCCGCGATGTCAGCAGTCGAGGCTGAGCAATCGCTCGGTCCTCACCTGCTTCATCCTCGGTGAGGGAATCAGAAAGTGAAGCCTGGCGGCTTCACTGCCTGATTCCCTACTGCGCATGCGCGAGGATCGCGGCGCACCATCACTGGTCCCCGCTCTCTCCTGGAAACAGTGTTTCCCAGAAGACAGCGGGGGCAAATGACGTCAGAGGCTTGATTCCCCGCGGCGATCAGACCCGGAAGTGGTGCAAATACCTGTCTCAGACAAGTATCTGCACCCCCCTCCCCCTGAAAGGTGCCAAATGTGTCACCGGAGGGGGGGAGGGATCCAAAAAGCGGAGGTTCACTTTTTGTGTGAACCTCCGCATTAAGGGTCTACACTTATGCTGCTGCCATTTAGCTGCAGCCCTGATCAGTGTATTCTGACAGTGGAAGATTCCTCCATCCACCTCGATTGTGTGGATTGGGGAATCCATAGAAAAAAATTTGATCAGTCCACTGATCAAAAACAACCTACACATGTATGCTCAGCTTTAGGGTGGCAATGCTGCTCCTCCATTGATACAGTGCAATGAATGAACGTTGTCACTCACAATGCAAAGTGTGTTACAGGCAGTTTCACCAGGTGAGTATAAAGTAAAAAACTCTGAGAACTGAGAAATCAGTGGTGTTTGATCGCTCGTTCTCAGCCAGTGGGGACCGATGCTGCATCCACATAGGTAAGTATAATTCATAAAAAAAAAATTCCAGAACTTCTCTAATGGACTTGTAAGCCGACGTATACTACATTTCTGTTCTTGGGTTGGGATATGCTTTAATCTCCCTCTCAATGGCAATTCCTTTAATGATACAGACTACTAATTGTTCAAAATGATATACACATTCATTGTATCCCAATTGTTTGCCAGATACTATTACTGCCTGGTCAAAGCAGCATGTAGTCAGACAGCGCTGGTCTGCTGTGGTTCCAGTTACAACCTTATTGGGGTGGCAATTTTTCTAAATTCTGTTTATATTATCTTGATGCCAAGATAACTTTTGTTGCTCAGTGAATCAGGTACTAATGAAAACTAATCCAAAGACTCTGGGTTGGGTGAAAACAATGACCCTTGCAGGTAGGCCCTTCTGTCCTGCAGGGTAAAAGGTAAGTTCACATTTAGAAACGGGGGTAACATGCAATGTTGCATCATGTTACATCTGTATTTTGGGTGAAAACATGTAACACATGCTATAAACCCACGTCATTCATTCACAGCGATTTGTAAATGAATAAACTACAAGTCCCATCTTACACCGCAGATGTACCGTATATACTCGAGTATAAGCCCAGTTTTTTGGCACATTTTTTGTGTGCTGAAAATGCCCCCCTTGGCTTATACTCAAGTCACCTTTTTGCACCTGATCTCCAGGACTTTGGGGACCTGGTTCCGGCCGGCTGTAGGTCCCCTGGACCCCAGGAGAGTACCTATTTTTTAAAGCCGGGCACCCCTTCCATAGACTCCCATGTTAAACGGTAATTTCTCCAGTGACTTTGGGGACCCGGTACCAGCCAGTCGTAGGTCCCCTGGACCCGGAACACATGTAGCCCCATTTCTCCTCTACAAGTGTGCAAAGTTTGTTGTCTGGGGACCTACGGCTGGGGAACACCAATTTTTCAAAGCCAGGCACCCCTTTCTATAGACTCCCATGTTAAACGTCAGTCTAGTCATGGACACAGTGAGGCATGGGCACAGTGAGGCATGGGCACAGTGAGGCATGGGCACAGTGAGGCAGAGTGAGACATGTAGATGGACCCTTAGGCTTATACTCGAGTCAATAAGTTTTCCCATATTTTTGTGGTAAAATTAGGTGCCTCGGCTTATATTCGGGTCGGCTTATACTCAAGTATATACACTTCTCTCCTACATGCAAAAATCATACTTTTTTTTGCTAGAAAATTACACAGAACCCCCAAACACTATATATGTTTTTTTTTAGCAGGGAATAAAATGGCGGTCATTGCCACTTTTTATCTTGCACGTTATTTACGCAATAATTTTCTTGTATAATGTGAAAGATGAAGTTATGTCGAGTAAATAGATACCTAACATGTCACGCTTTAAAATTGCGCACACTCATGGAATGGTGCCAAACTTCAGTACTTAAAAATCGCCATAGGAGTCGTTTTTTTTTTTTTTTTTTACAAGTTACCAATTTGGAGTCACAGTGGAGGTCTATTGCTAGAATTATTGCTGGTGCTCTAACGCACACGGCAATACCTCACATGTGTGGTTTGAACAGCGTTTAGATATGTTGGCGGAACTTACGTGTGTGTTCGCTTCTGGGCGCGAGCTACTAGGGATAGGGGCATTTAACCACTTAACGACCGCCGCATGTACATATACGTCGGCAGAATGGCACAAACAGGCAGATCAACGTACCTGTACGTGCCTGCCTAGACGTGGGTCCGATCGGGACCCCCCGGGTACTTGCGGCGGTCGGTAATTCCGTGGGAGCGATCCGGGATGAGGGGGCGGCTATTCGTTTCTAGCCAACCCCTCGTGATCGCTCCCAGCCAGTGAGAATCCCCCTCTGCCCGCTCTCTGCCTGTGTAACTGTGAACACAGGCAGAGGAAGTGATGTCATCCTCCTTGTGTCGGTCTTTTTGACTGGCGCTGTGGAGAGAAGACATCTCACAGTAAGTTGCACCAACAGACCACTAACACCAGTACACACAGGCACACAAATCACCCCCCAGTCACCCCCCCCCCCCAGTCCCTTGTCACAGTGTCACTGATTGCAGTGATCATTTATTTTCTGGTTACTGCATTTAGTGTCATTTGTGACAGAAAAAAGTGTTAGGGCAGTTAGCTTTAGGCCCCTGAGGTCCAGGGTAGCCCCCTACCCCCTCCCCCAATAAAGGTTTAACCCCTTGATCACCACCCTAGTTAACCCTTTCACCCCCTATTGCCAGTGTCACTAAGCGATCATTTTTCTGATCGCTGTATTAGTGTCACTGGTGCCGCTAGGTAGCTAGTTTTATTTTGAGGTTCGCCGCCAGGTTTCTATAGCGTTAGGTACCCCCATAAATAAAGGTTTTAACCCCTGATTGCCCCTAGAATTAACCTATGAGTGATCACCGTATAAGTGTCACTGGTGACGCTGGTTAGCCAGTTAGTTATTTAGTTATTTTAGGTTCGCCGCCATGTTTTTAGAAAGCGTCAGGTACCCCTAAAATGGGGCAGTATAGCCGCGGTGCCCCATTGATTTCAATGGGCAGGAGCAGCGGAGGAGTTGTATACACACCGCTCCTTCACAGCTCCAAAGATGCTGCTAGCAGGACTTTTTTTACCGTCCTGTTAGCGCACCACTCCAGTGTGAAAGCCCTCGGGGGTCTCACACTGGAGAGACAGCAGCGACTGTTTCAGGTCGGTTTGCAGGCATTATTTTTAGCTTTATAGCGCCTGCAAACAGCTCCAATGTGAAAGGGGTCTTAGCCTTTAAATGCCTATTTGTCGATGCTTAGAGGAATAAGCAGCTGTTTTTGTTGCACTCCGGCCCTTCTGCTCACTCTGATGCTCCGGGATGTGGACTGACCCTCAACTTCCTAATGGTATAATGCAGGATTACTGTAGGACTGCTGGTCTTGCATTGTACTTGATATTAATGGAATGCCTGCAACCCGCAGAATGGCAAAGAAAAGCAGCTTCAGGGGACTGGTCTTACATAGTCTCTCAAAGAGACTGTCAGGAAAATAAATACTGTAGCCCATGGACACCTTGAGGTGTAAGTACATACCTACAGCAGCCTCCAAAGGCCTGTTGTAAACCCTTACATATACCCATTGACTGACCTCAGGTGATACACAGAGATGAAACAAATCCTCCTACATAAGTCTTACCTGTTTATTTGCTGTCTTCTCTCCTCTACAGCCGTTCAAAGTCCAGAATGTATACAGCTTGTCTGAGCTGTCAGAAAACAGGAGGTGGAGAAATTAGACTCAGTTACAGAGATCTGAGAGATGATTGGAGAGAAGGGGCACACACCCCTTCCCATAGGAACATGGCAGAGGCTGTCAATCAGCTGGAGATCCCTCCCCTGTCACCATTTTTCTCTTGGTGTCAGGAAAACTTGGCAGACGTGATTTATGCTGAAGCAGCAGACAGAATTATTTACGAAAGTCAAATCCACGTTGCACCACAAGTGCAAACTACAAATGCAAAGTGCACTTGAAATTACACTGAAAGTGCACTTGGAAGTGCAGTCACTGTAGATCTGAGGGGGACATGCAAGGAAAAAAAAAAACAGTATTTTAGCTTGCACATGATTGGATGATAAAATCAGCAGAGCTTCCCCTCATTCCAGATCTTCCCCTCCAGTTTCCAGTGACTGGACTTCCAAATACACTTTCAGTGCAATTTCAAGTTCACTTTGCACTTGTAGTTTGCACTTGTAGTGCAAAGTGGATTTGCCTTTTGTTCTGGATTGAGACAAGCCCACACTATAGCGGGATATGCTTTGTTCATATTTCATGTCTGAGATTTGCAACCGCTTTAAAGCGGATGTAAACCCGAAAATTAGGGTTGTCCCGATACCACTTTTTTAGGACCGAGTACAAGTACCGATACTTTTTTTCATGTACTCGCCGATACCGAATACCGATACTTTTTTTAAATGTCATGTGACAGTTTTCAAACCACAATACAGACTAAGGATATTTTCTTTAGAATTATGAAGAACTCTAACTCAAGACATTATAAAAGAATAAAAATGAATAAAAATGTTTTATTTCCTTGTCACGCGGTAGTAAAAAACTCAAAGAATTTTCACAGAACATGTTGATAAATACAAAAAAAGTATTCGGCAGAAGCATCGGGAGCATTTGCGCGAGTACAAGTACTCCCGCAAATACTTGGTATCGGTCCCGATACCGATACTAGTATCGGTATCTGGACAACCCTAGTAGGACCGATTACAAGTACCGATACTTTTTTTTCAAGTACTCGCCGATACCAAATACCGATACTTTTTTTTAAATGTGTCCACAAATGCAGCCATGTCACCCCCCATATTGCAGCCATGTCCCCCCCCATATTGCAGCCATGTCCCCCCCATAGATGCAGCCATGTCCCCCCCCCATAGATGCAGCCATGTCCCCCCCCCCCATGATGCAGCCATGTCCCCCCCCATGATGCAGCCATGTCCCCCCCCATAGATGCAGCCATGCCCCCCCCCCATAGATGCAGCCATGTCCCCCCCCCATAGATGCAGCCATGTCCCCCCCATAGATGCAGCCATGCCCCCCCCCATAGATGCAGTCATGTCCCCCGTACCTGATGATGATGCCGCCGCCGCCGTATATACAAAGCCGTCACCGCCGCGAACATTATAGGCACCTTTCGTTTCAATAGCTGTTTTCCCTGCCGCGCCATGTAAAGGACACTCCCTCTTCCTCAGGATTGGACAGATCCGTCCAATCCCGAACAAGGGGGAGCGTCTATACACGCTCGGCGGGAAAAACAGCTATTCAAACTAAAGGTGCCTATAATGTTGGCGGCGGCTTTGTATATACGGCGGCTGGGTTGGCTCTGCATATACGGCGGGGGGGAGTATTCTATTTAGGTATCGGGGGTATTTGCGGGTGTACAAGTACTCCCGCAAATACTCGGTACAAAAATAGAGCGAAGATTTTGAAAAAAATGCAATATTTTTTGCTTTTTGCTATAATAAATATCACCAAAAAATCTATAAAAAAATAATAAATTTTTTCCACAGTTTAGGCCGATACATATTATTCTACATATTTTTGAATGTTGAAAAAAAAAACAAAAAAAACACAATAAGCGTATATTGATTGGTTTGCGCAAATTTTATAGCGTCTACAAAATAGGGGATAGATTTTTTTTTTCCTAGTAATGGCGGCAATCTGCGATTTTTATTGTGATTATGACATTGCAAAGGACATATCGGGACCATTCACGTTTACACAGCGATTAGTGCTATAAAACTGCAGCGATTACTGTGTAAATGTGACTGGCAGGGAAGGGGTTAACACTAGGGGGGCGCTGAAGGGGTTAAATGTTCCCTAGTGAGTGATTCTAACTGTAGGGGGAGGGGACTCACAAGGGGAGGAGACCGATGTGTGTTCCTCTGTACTGGGAACACACATCAGTCTCCTCCCCTCTGACAGGACATGGATCCAGGCCCGGACTGGGACAAAAAATAGGCCCTGGCATTTTAGACTGAACAGCCCAGGAGGGGGGGGGGGGGGCTGGCTGCGCTTGGTGGCGGTTAATGATGAGATGTGGTGCTCAAAATTTTTGGAGGGGCGCAAACAACCTGAAAAACACTGAAAAAAAAAATCATCAATTGCAGCCTCACTGTGCTATTAAATGCGTCAAATGCAGCCACTTGTGCCCGTCAAATTCAGCCATCTGTGCCCGTCAAATTCAGCCATCTGTGCCCAATCAAATGCAGCCACTCATGTCCATCAAATGCTGCCAGCTGTGCCCATCAACACTTGTACCCCGTCAAATGCAGCCACTTGTGCCCATCAAATGCAGCCACTGTGCCTGTCAAATGCAGCCATTTGTGCCCGTCAAATGAATGCAGCCACTGTGCCCGTCAAATGAATGCAGCCACTGTGCCCGTCAAATGCAGCCACTGTGCCCATCAAATGCAACCACTTGTGCCCGTCAAATGCAGCCACTTGTGCCCGTCAAATGCAGCCACTGTGCCCGTCAAATTCAGCCAGCTGTGCCCAATCAAATGCAGCCATTCCTGCCCATCGAATGCAGCCACTCATGCCCATCAACACTTGTACCCCGTCAAATACAGCCACTTGTGCCAGTCAAATGCAGCCATTTGTGCCCGTCAAATGAATGCAGCCACTGTGCCCGTCAAATGCAACCACTGTGCCCGTCAAATGCAACCACTGTGCCCGTCAAATAAATGCAGCCACTGTGCCCGTCAAATAAATGCAGCCACTGTGCCCGTCAAATACAGCCATCTGTGCCCAATCAAATGCAGCCACTTGTACCCCGTCAAATGCAGCCACTTGTGCCCATCAAATGCAGCCACTTGTACCCCGTCAAATGCAGCCACTTGTGCCCATCAAATGCAGCCACTGTGCCTGTCAAATGCAGCCATTTGTGCCCGTCAAATGCAGCCACTTGTGCCTGTCAAATGCAGCCACTTGTGCCTGTCAAATGCAGCCACTGTGCCTGTCAAATGAATGCAGCCACTGTACCCGTCAAATGCAGCCACTGTGCCCGTCAAATGCAGCCATTGTGCCCGTCAAATGCAGCCACTGTACCCGTCAAATGCAGCCACTGTGCCCGTCAAATGCAGCCACTGTGCCCGTCAAATGCAGCCACTGTGCCTATCAAATGCAGCCACTCCTGCCCATCAAATGCAGCCACTCCTGCCCATCAAATGCTGCCAGCTGTGCCCATCAACACTTGCACTGGAACTAGTGCACTTACATTATTCAGGAGGGAGGAGGATGCAATAGTGCTTGCTAGGCGGGCTGGCTGGTCTGCATGTAATCGCCCATAATGTCGCCATATGTCGCATTAACAAAAAATTTGTACTAAAAAAAAAAAATGTATAAAAATGCCATAAAACTTCCCCCGACTTTGTAAACGCTATAAATGTTGCGCAAACCAATCAGTAAATGCTTATCGCAATTTTTTTTTTTTTACCAAAAATGTGTAGAAGAATAGGTATCGGCCTAAACTGAGGGAAAATTTTTTTTTTTATATATTTTTGGGGATATTTATTATAGCAAAAAGTCTAAAATATTGCATTTTTATTAAATTGTCGCTCTATTTTTGTTTATAGCGCAAAAAATAAAAAGCGCAGAGATAATCAAATACCACCAAAAGAAAGCTCTATTTGTGGAGAAAAAGGACGCCAATTTTGTTTGGGAGCCACGTCGCACGACCGCGCAATTGTCAATTAACCACTTCAGCCCGGACCATTTTGCTGGTCGATGACCGGGCCACTTTCTGCGATTCGGCACTGCGTCGCTTTAACTTATAATTGCGCGGTGGTGAATGTAGATGTACAGAGGGGAGTACAGTGAATGTAGAGAAAGGTGTGCAATGAATGTAGACAGGGACCACCCTGTCAGATCTCCGCTCTCCCCTATGGGGGGATTGGATGAACACAGAGCGGCGGTCCGATCCGCAGACGGATGGGGAAAAATGGTGTTTTCCTGCGTCTGCAGAATGTGAGGGCTGCGGACCCGGATGAGATGGGGTGTCGGGGGATGGTGACACTCGCAATCTCGCAGAGATCAATGTATGTCCCTTTTTCATGGGTAAACGGATGGATGAAGAAGCGGACATAGGCTCCGCCCCTGGGAAAGAGCCCTAAGGTGTAACAATAACTTTGCCCAAGGAGTTGTGCTGGAATTCCTGTGACACGATCCATCAGCCATGTTGTACCATTACATGAATATTATTATTGTGCTTACAGAATACCAAGGTGACCACACATGTCCTTTACCAAGAAGAAACATCCACCAATCATCATCACCACATCAGTGCAAGGGAGAGGGGGGGGGGTAAATAAGAGAGGGGGGTCTGGGGGGGTGTAAGGAATAGAGGGGGTTGTGTGAGGAGTAGAGGGGCAAGGTCTGTGGTAAGTTGTCTCCCCTCCCCCTCCCCCTCCCCCTTGTACTTACAGACACCGTGTAGAACATCGTCTTCTTCCCTCCAGTCATGTGACAAGGTGAACGAGACTGAGGGGAGAACAGCATTCCCCCACTGCACAGCGCCGCTCACTATTGCCACCTTCAGGCTGGAGGGAGGAGGACGCTGATCCTTTCTCCAGCTATCTGGCAGCTGAGCTTAGTACTCCTCGCGCACGGTCGCGCGGGGGAGAGGATGAGTGATGCGGCACACGCGCTCCCATCGGATTGGTGAATGGAAGGGGCGGGGCGTCGGATGACTCATACGCGACGGCGGAGCGGCGCCATTTTCCTGTACTTCCGTGTTACGGACCGGACGTGTTTTTCTGTAAGCTCCTTTTACTGGACCGGCACAGCGCGCCCCCAGAGGAGAAATCGGAGACTACGTCTATAGCTTATCCATCTTACATCCATCCTACGTCCATCGGAGGCACAGTAAGTGTCATTAGCAGTGATTTCACCGTGTGTATGTGGGGGAGGGGAGGAGGGGCTGGGCCTGCTTGTTGTGTAATGTCACCTGTCAGTGTTTCTCTCCTTCTTTCTGGTTTGAGGGAAGAGAAATCACTTTTCACAATCGGGATCACAGCTGTCTTTAGAGATCCCAGGGGCCCCCACCATCTTACCCAGGGCCACCATCAGGAGTTATGGGGCCCCCCTGGTTAGGCCCTTTCAGAGCTTCAGGCATTGCCCCCCCCCCCTGGAGAGAAGGGGGGGGGGGTGGAGTGAACATACATATTAAAATAAAGGGGACCCTTTAATAACAAAAAAAAAAAAATATATATATATTAACCACTTAAGCCCCGGACCAAAATATGCTGCTAAATGGCCAGAGGCGTTTTTACAATTCGGCACTGCGTCGCTTTAACTGACAATTGCGCGGTCGTGCGACGTGGCTCCCAAACAAAATCGGCGTCCTTTTTTCCTACAAATAGAGCTTTCTTTTGGTGGTATTTGATCACCTCTGCGGTTTTTATTTGTTGCGCTATAAACAAAAATAGAGCGACAATTTTGAAAAAAATTCAATATTTTTTACTTTTTGCTATAGTAAATATCCCCCAAAAACATATATACATTTTTTTTTCCCTCAGTTTAGGCCGATACGTATTTTTCTACCTATTTTTGGTAAAAAAAATCGCAATAAGCGTTTATCGAGTGGTTTGCGCAAAATGTATAGCGGGATAGTTTTATTGCATTTTTATTATTTTTTTTTTTTTTACTACTAATGGCGCCGATCAGCGATTTTTTTCGTAACTGCGACATTATGGCGGACACTTCGGACAATTTTGACACACTTTTGGGACCATTGTCATTTTCACAGCAAAAAATGCATTTAAATTGCATTGTTTATTGTGAAAATGACAGTTGCAGTTTGGGAGTTAACCACAGGGGGCGCTGTAGGATTTCTGTGTTCCCTGTGTGTGTTTACAACTGTAGGGGGGTGTGGCTGTAGGTCTGATGTCATCGATCGAGTCTCCCTATAATAGGGATCACTCGATCGATGCAGCCGCCACAGTGAAGCACGGGGAAGCCGTGTTTACATACGGCTCTCCCCGTTCTTCAGCTCCGGGGAGCGATCGCGAGCAGGCGGCTATAAACGAATAGCCGCGCCCTCGTCCCGGATCGCTCCCCGCGGGTTTCCCGACCGCCGCATGTAGCGCGGGGGGGTCCTAATCGGACCCCCGACCCGCGCAAAGGCAGCCACGTATATATACGTGGATCTGCCTTATCGTGCCATGTTGCCGACGTAAATCTACATGCGGTGGTCGGAAGGGGTTAAAAAAAAGGGGGGGATGCCACCCAGGGCCATGGGGACCTCTGGGCCCTTTAATAAAAACAAATAAAAATATATAAAAAAAAAATTAAATTTTTTTTTTTTTTATATAAAAATTAAAAAAAGAGTGGTTGCTATCCGTGGCTCTGGGGACCTCCGGGGCTCTGGGGACCTTTAGGCCCTTTAACCACTTGACACCTGGGCCCATTCTGGCGCTTCTCTCCTTCATGTAAAAATCAAATTTTTTTTGCCAGAAAATTATTCAGAACCCTCAAACATTATACATTTTTTTTAGCAGACATCCTAGGGAATAAAATGGCGGTCATTGCAACTCTTTTTCTCGCACGGTATTTGCGCAATCATTTTTTAAACACCTTTTTTGGGGGAAAAAAACGGTTTCATGAATTAAAAAATAACAAAACAGTAAAGTTAGCCCAATTTTTTTGTATAATGTGAAAGGTGAAGTCACGCTGAGTAAATAGATACCTAACATGTCACGCTTTAAAATTGCGCACACTCATGGAATGGCACGGAACTTCGGTACTTAAAAATCTCCATAGGCGACGCTTTAAATTTTATTACAGGTTACTATTTTCGAGTTACAGAGGAGGTCTAGTGCTAGAACTGTTGCACACGCTCTAACGCACACGACAATACCTCACATGTGGGGTTTGAACAGCGTTTACATATGTGGGCGGAACTTGCATGTGTGTTCGCTTCTGCGTGCGAGCTACCGGGGATAGGGGCGCTTTAAAAAATGTTTTATTTTTTATTTTACTTAATTTTGTTATTTTTACACTTTTATTTTTTATTTTTATTTTTTTTGATCACTTGTAAACATCCCTTGTAATAGGAATCAGTGTAACAGGTCCTCTTTATGGAGAGATGTGGGGTCAATAAGATACATTTCAATACAACTGCCCCTGACGCGTCATATTCGGCTCCCTGTCACACAATGCTACGGAAGTGCCGTAGCGGCCAACTGCGCAAGCGCGATGCGTTCCAAACGTATTTACGACAGTGCACACCAGCGTGGCCGTCATTCTTGGCGATGTGGACTTAGAGGTAAGTGGCCAGTCGGCCTCACGCTGGCTGCGCTCGCTCGGCCTCCTGGCTCTTTTTTTAACATCCTCCAATCCACGGGGATGTTAAGGAAAGAGCCTGGATGCCGAAGGAGGTTTCGCTGGTGTGCACTGTCGTAAATGCATTGGAACGCATCGCGCATGTGCAGTTTGCCGCCACAGCACTTCCGCAGCAGTCTGTGATGGGGAGCGGAGTATGACGGTGCACCCCAATTGCAGAGACTGGTTTTCCTGACATCAGTCATGCCCTTCCCCCCCCTTGGACGCGCCGTGTGTGTTTTCTGCATTCTCACTGAATATACAGAAGGAACATGGAGGGGAATGTGTTGCTCTGCCTCATTTACATGCTGCCTGTGGTGTTGTGTTTGGTGTATGTCAGTCACCTGTGTCACTGTGTAATATGGGATTTCCCAGAAGAGAGATACGGGGTCCTCTGTCAGAGATTTCTTCCTCTCTCTTTCAGCTGATTGTTAGCTCTGCAGGTTAAACAGTACTGATATACTTATTATGATTAGGTTGTGTAATGCACTAAAGAAAGCACTATGCTTGGACAGTTGTGTAGGAATTCCAGGTCCCAGCAGTGTTCTGTGCCTCCTGGGGAACTACAAGTCCCAGCACTGTCCCCAATTGATGGTAAACTACTACAAGTCTCACTGCACCCATTCTGGTGGGAAACTACAAGTCCCAGTGTGCTGTCCGATTGTTGGGGAGCCACAAGTCCTTCCCAGCACTGTCCCCAAATGGTGAGGAACTAAATGTCCCAGAACTTCTTCCATCTGTTGGGGGGCTACAAGTCCCAGCACTTGCCCCAATTGATGAAGAACAACAAGTCCCAGCCCTGCCACCTGACTGATGAAGAACAACAAGTCCCAGCACTGTGTCCATCTACTAAAGATCTATCCTAGCACTGCCCCAGTATAGCACAGATCTCCTCATGTCACCTGTCAGCTGCAGCAGCATCCTCTGAACACATATTACATGCATCGGGCACCGGTCTGATGGCGACCTGCTACGGGGGACTGAAGAAGAATCTATAGGAGCCGATCGTTATGCAGTACTGTGCGCTCCTCACCAGGATCATTAAATTGTGCCCAATCGTCCCTTTTTCTCTTGTCTTGGCTCTGCTCCCAGCGCTGGACTGGCTGGAGTAATGATGCCGCTGTCACTACTCCTGCCAGCAGTGGCGCCCAGGACACAAGATTTCCCTATGTGATGCTGGTGGGCGAGAGTTTTCTGCAATTGCCAATCTGTACTGAACAGGGTGGGAGCTCAATGCAGCTAGAGGTGGGTTATATTGTGACTCTGGGGTGCATTCTGTGGGGCAGGGTTGAGGGTGGCATGGATGGTGCTGGAGGAGGGCTGCAGCAGTACGGGGTGAGGAGGACACAAACCCGGACACAGCTGTCAAAAACCAGACTGTCCGGGTCATTCCTGTACAGATGGCTACCCTACTGAGACCACAAACATTCCCCCCAATCTCCCCTCCTGGCTCAAATCCCCCTCAAACTCTCTTCTATCAAATACTCCCCTGAAATCCTGATTACACTTCTCAACACAGATAGCTGCCCCCCCCCCCCCCCTTCTCCACAAACATCCATACATATTCCCCCCTCATTGTGTACAATTTCCCTGTAACCTTCTGCCCTTCCACCTCTCCTGTCACTACAGAACTCCTCCAACACATGAGAGAGGATCAAGCTTAAGGACCGTACACACGATCGAATATTCCGACAACAATTGTCTGATGGACGTGTTTTGTCGGATAATGCGACCGTCTGTACGCTCCAACAAATGTTGGATGGTCATGTGCTCAAATTTTCCAACAACAAATGTGTTCCATTGGATTATCCGATCGTGTGTACACAAGTCCGACGGACCAAAATCCAAAGTACAAACATGCATGCTCCGAACCAATGCCAACCATAAGACAAAAATTTACAGAAGTTGCCCAAAGGGTGGCGCTAAAGAGCAGAAAAACCACATTGTTTCGTGAATGTTGGCTGAAAAAGTTCTGCCAATGCCCTTCATACAAAAATCTACGGATTTGGCCAATGGAAATCGGAACGTATGTCTGATGCTGTAGATGACATTGGACTGCACACACATACAGTTTGATTACCACCCCCTAGCCACATTTCTGGCTGCTGAGAGATGAGCAGCCCTTGGAGGAGATAGGGGGCGGTAATCAAACTGTGTGTGTACAGTCTGATGCCATCTCTCCACTCTGCCACTTCTCTCACTGCTCCAGGATGCCATTCCCCTTTCCCGGCTCTGAGGGTGGGCAATGGTGGGGGGAGATCTGTGGCCACTCAGACATCACATCGAAGGGATGGCTGGGGAGGGGGGGCATAACTGAAATCTGGGTGGGAATTAGCACCCCCCTGGATCTGCCTTGTCTGTGTCTCTCCATCCAGCAGCTGAAACCAGCGAGAGGGAGGGGAAGAAAACAGCTTTAAGTTGCTGCAGAGAGGAGCACAGAACATCGTTCTGCAATTGCTCTTACCCACCCCACTGTCTGATCCGCCTGCCGCCCCCTACAGGAGAACCGTAATACAACCTGCTCGGGATCATTCAGTGACGCAGTGTGAAGTCACACGTAATAATAAGCTACTAAGAATTGCACCCAGCATACGGGACAAGAGAAGTGGTACTGTGCAGGGTCCATACATGCAGAATATGAACAGATATGAGGATTATGCATTGACTTGATATACAAGCAATGTCTTGATATACAAGTAGCGTCAGGTCACAACTGAGTATAAAAGAGAAAAGAGGCGCCTCTAAGTGTAGCAATTAGGGTTGTCCCGATACCACTTTTTTAGGACCGAGTACAAGTACCGATACTTTTTTTCATGTACTCGCCGATACTGAATACCGATACTTTTTTTAAATGTCATGTGACAGTTTTCAAACCACAATACAGACTAAGGATATTTTCTTTAGAATTATGAAGAACTCTAACTCAAGACATTATAAAAGAATAAAAATGAGTAAAAATGAATAAAAATGTTTTATTTGCTTGTCACGCAGTAGTAAAAAACGCAAAGAATTTTCACAGAACATGTTGATAAATACAAAAAAAGTATTCTATTTAGGCATCGGGAGCATTTGCGCGAGTACAAGTACTCCCGCAAATACTCGCTATCGGTCCCGATACCGATACTAGTATCGGTATCTGGACAACCCTAGTAGCAATATAGTTACATTTAATGAAGGTACAACATTTATCAAAATATTGCTACACTCAGGCCTTGTACACACGGCTGAATATATCCGCTGTGAACGGTCCCCGGACCGTTTACAGCGTATATTTACGCCGGGGTGTTTTGATCCGATGGCTGTACACACCATCGGATCAAATTCCCCGCCGGCGGACAGCGTGGTGACGCGGCGGTGACGTTGACGCCGCCACGTCACCGCACCAGGAAGTAAACACTTCCGCGCGCATGCGTCGGATCCATTCACAGGATACGACGCATGTGCGGCAAGATATGTCCGCTGGTTTGCCGTACTAACCAGCGGACATATCTGACGGCCAGCTATCCGGCGGAATTATTTCAAAGCATGCTTTGAAATTTTTCCGCCGGATGAATCCGGCAAAAAGCGTCCGTTTGCCCCTACAGACGAGGGGATTTTTCGGCTGAAATGGTCCGTCGGACCATGTTCAGCGGAAATATCCCCTCGTGTGTATAAGGCCTCAGAGGCGCCCCTCCTCTCTATAATACTCTTGTAGCTCCTGCTGGATTCTTCTTCTAATCCCCTTGTAGAAGCTTCCATTTGTAAATGAACATTTTATGGTTACACAACACATAACATTGCTATAATCTTTTTATATGGACCATAAACTAAAAAGCATATGAATAAATGGCTGTAGAACGAATAATTTGAGTTTCCATTATTTTTTATGGGGAAATTTGCTTTGATATATAAGTGCTTTGGATTACAAACATGTTTTTACTGTATATGTAAAATCTTTAAAGTGGTAGTAAACTTTTTACTACCACTTTCACTTACAGGTAAGCCTATAATAAGGCTTACCTGTACGGTTTAGGAGATATTCTCCTTGCAATGCGCCGCTGACTGCAGCGGCGCATACGCAGGGGGATCTTCAGCTAAAGGCCCGGCGGCCGCTGGACTTTGCCGACCAAAAAGTCTCCCGTGTGTATGCGGAGAAGAATCTCACCGCTCCAGCGACCCAAGACACGCCGAGGCAAGAGAACTTCCCTCGGCGTGGAACAAGTAAGCCCCTAACAGAATAAGGTAAGTATTTTATAATGAGCTAGTATGCGGTGCATACTAGCTCATTATGGCTTTTGCTTTTCAGGGGGGGGGAAAAACGGCTTTACTACCACTTTAAATGATATAACATTTATTTGGCTACCATGTTACAGGACCAAGGTATTCCCAGTCAGTTTCCAGGCCTGAAAAGTGTAAGTTGGTATGAGGTGTGTGATGTCATAGTGGGCTGAAGTTGTTTCAAATCATTGCTGCACTGGGAGCTGACCGAGTCACATTGTCAGACTGTGTTTCCTGCGATTATTAGCATTTTAACTCAAATATATTTTCATTATCATATTATTATTATTATTATTGTACATTTTACTATTATTTTAATTTTTTTATGTTTTTCCTTTGAAAGTACACGAATTAAGATGCCACGACCATCTCGGCGGCGATCACGCCAGGAGGGAGGAGCTAGTCCGATCGCCCACCGCACAAGAGGACAGCTTCGGAGGAGACGAGAGGACGCCGCCAGGGATCGGCCCCCAGCGCCTCCGAGACCACCGGCAATGGAACGGCCTACCTGTTCCATTTGCCTCTGTGAGTACAGTGTACAGGACTCAATGGCATTAGCCTGTTCTCACACATTTCATCATCCTTGTATTCACAGATGGCTTCAACAGTCCCCATCGTGTCCTGTGTGCCGGGCATTCATTCCATACGTGTATGTCGTTCACGATGAAGACGGTGACCACATTATTGCTGTCCTGAGGCCTGATCAAAATTGAGCCGCCCTCCTGGTTTTCCAGAAGGTAAGAAATGCCTTGCTTCCACTGAGCGGTACGGTACGCTATTTTGAGTGTTTTCATTATGAAAGCGGCCCATACAACCAAACCATACCGCACCATTCTGGGTCCTGCTTAAGATGTGGGGCCATAGAAAATGGTACGGTTTGGTTAGGGCGGAGCTACAATACATTCCACTGATTGGCCGACATGCTAGGCATTTTTTCTAAACCCTGTATGGCTCCTGACGGTCCGACTTGCAGTGGAAACACTCACCTGAGAAGGCCGGACCATTCTAACCTTTCCAAACTGTACCGACCCGAACTGTTCCGCTCAGTGGATAGTCTCTTTCCGATCCCCTGGAAATAACTTGGGGTAATGTCTTATACCAATGTGTATATTCTTTTTGCTACTTTATGCTTCTAGTGGATATTGCCTAGAAAAAAATATATACTTCAGACTATTACTACAGAAAAGGAGTATCTTTACCCTGATTGAGCTAATACCGCTCAGGTGATCACTCCAGGCTTTTACTACAAAAAAAGGAGTGGCTTCACCTCTCAGGTAAACACTCCAGACAATTTCTACAGTAAAGGAGTTACTTCACCGCTCAGGTGAACACTACAGCAACGCTGTAACTTGGCCTACGCCAACAAGGCCCAGGCCATTCTGGCTCCTGCTTCAGATGTGGGGCCATAGAAAATGGTACGGTTCGGTTAGGGCGGAGCTACAATACATTCCACTGATTGGCCGACATGCTAGGCATTTTTTCTAAACCCTGTATGGCCCCTGACAGTCCGACTTGCAGTGGAAACACTCATCTGAGAAGGCGGGACCATTCTAACCCTTCCAAACTGTACCGACCCGAACTGTTCCGCTCAGTGGATATTCTCTTTCCGATCCCCTGGAAATAACTTGGGGTGATGTCTTATACCAATGTGTATATTCTTTTTGCTACTTTATGCTTCTAGTGGATATTGCCTAGAAAAAATATATATATACTTCAGACTATTACTACAGAAAAGGAGTATCTTTACCCTGATTGAGCTAATACCGCTCAGGTGATCACTTTAGGCTTTTACTACAAAAAAAGGAGTGGCTTCACCTCTCAGGTAAACACTCCAGACAATTTCTACAGTAAAGGAGTTACTTCACCGCTCAGGTGAACACTACAGCAACGCTGTAACTTGGCCTACGCCAACAAGGCCCAGGCCATTCTGGCTCCTGCTCCAGATGTGGGGCCATAGAAAATGGTACGGTTCGGTTAGGGCGGAGCTACAATACATTCCACTGATTGGCCGACATGCTAGGCATTTTTTCTAAACCCTGTATGGCCCCTGACAGTCCGACTTGCAGTGGAAACACTCACCTGAGAAGGCCGGACCATTCTAACCCTTCCAAACTGTACCGACCCGAACTGTTCCGCTCAGTGGATATTCTCTTTCCGATCCCCTGGAAATAACTTGGGGTAATGTCTTATACCAATGTGTATATTCTTTTTGCTACTTTATGCTTCTAGTGGATATTGCCTAGAAAAAACGGAAAATTGTATACTCACCTTTCCGTAATTTTCCTTTCCTGACGCATCTTCATGGCAGCACACACTGGGGCGGAGTCACAACCCAGTGTGTGCTGCCATGAATGCGTCAGGAAAACGGAAAATTGTATACTCACCTTTCCGTAATTTTCCTTTCCTGACGCATCTTCATGGCAGCACACACTGGGTTGTGACTCCGCCCCAGTGTGTGCTGCCATGAATGCGTCAGGAAAAATATATATTTCAGACTATTACTACAGAAAAGGAGTCTCTTTACCCTGATTGAGCTAATACCGCTCAGGTGATCACTCCAGGCTTTTACTACAAAAAAAGGAGTGGCTTCACCTCTCAGGTAAACCCTCCAGACAATTTCTACAGTAAATGAGTTACTTCACCGCTCAGGTGAACAGTACAGCAACGCTGTAACTTGGCCTAGACCAACAAGGCCCAGGCCATTCTGGCTCCTGCTTCAGATGTGGGGCCATAGAAAATGGTACGGTTCGGTTAGGGCGGAGCTACAATACATTCCACTGATTGGCCGGCATGCTAGGCATTTTTTCTAAACCTGTATGGCCCCTGACGGTCCGACTTGCAGTGGAAACACTCACCTGAGAAGGCCGGACCCATTCTAACCCTTCCAAACTGTACCAACCCGAACTGTTCCGCTCAGTGGATATTCTCTTTCCGATCCCCTGGAAATAACTTGGGGTAATGTCTTATACCAATGTGTATATTCTTTTTGCTACTTTATGCTTCTAGTGGATATATGCCTAGAAAAAA
>CM056054.1:212347305-212420496 GCA_029574335.1 Rana kukunoris | reverse complement strand
AACCCTCCAGACAATTTCTACAGTAAATGAGTTACTTCACCGCTCAGGTGAACAGTACAGCAACGCTGTAACTTGGCCTAGACCAAACAAGGCCCAGGCCATTCTGGCTCCTGCTTCAGATGTGGGGCCATAGAAAATGGTACGTTTCGGTTAGGGCGGAGCTACAATACATTCCACTGATTGGCCGGCATGCTAGGCATTTTTTCTAAACCCTGTATGGCCCCTGACGGTCCGACTTGCAGTGGAAACACTCACCTGAGAAGGCCGGACCATTCTAACCCTTCCAAACTGTACCAACCCGAACTGTTCCGCTCAGTGGATATCTCTTTCCGATCCCTGGAAATAACTTGGGGTAATGTCTTATACCAATGTGTATATTCTTTTTGCTACTTTATGCTTCTAGTGGATATTGCCTAGAAAAAAATATATACTTCAGACTATTACTACAGAAAAGGAGTATCTTTACCCTGATTGAGATAATACCACTCAGGTGATCACTCCATTCTTTTACTACAAAAAAAGGAGTGGCTTCACCTCTCAGGTAAACCCTCCAGACAATTTCTACAGTAAAGGAGTCCCTTCACCGCTCAGGTGAACACTACAGCAACGCTGTAACTTGGCCTAGGCCAACAAGGCCCAGGCCATTCTGGGTCCTGCTTCAGATGTGGGGCCATAGAAAATGGTACGGTTCGGTTAGGGCGGAGCTACAATGCATTCCACTGATTGGCCGACATGCTAGGCATTTTTTCTAAACCCTGTATGGCCCCTGACGGTCTGACTTGCAGTGGAAACACTCACCTGAGAAGGCCGGACCATTCTAACCCTTCCAAACTGTACCAACCCGAACTGTTCCGCTTAGTGGATATTCTCTTTCCGATCCCCTGGAAATAACTTGGGGTAATGTCTTATACCAATGTGTATATTCTTTTTGCTACTTTATGCTTCTAGTGGATATTGCCTAGAAAAAAAATATATACTTCAGACTATTACTACAGAAAAGGAGTATCTTTACCCTGATTGAGCTAATACCACTCAGGTGATCACTCCAGGCTTTTACTACAAAAAAAGGAGTGGCTTCACCTCTCAGGTAAACCCTCCAGACAATTTCTACAGTAAAGGAGTACCTTCACCGCTCAGGTGAACACTACAGCAACGCTGTAACTTGGCCTAGGCCAACAAGGCCCAGGCCATTCTGGGTCCTGCTTCAGATGTGGGGCAATAGAAAATGGTACGGTTCGGTTAGGGCGGAGCTACAATACATTCCACTGATTGGCCGACATGCTAGGCATTTTTTAAACCCTGTATGAGCCCTGATGGTCCGATTTGCAGTGGAAACACTCACCTGAGAAGGCCGGACCATTCTAACCCTTCCAAACTGTACCGACCCGAACTGTTCCGCTCAGTGGATATTCTCTTTCCGATCCCCTGGAAATAACTTGGGGTAATGTCTTAAACCAATGTGTATATTATTTTTGCTACTTTATGCTTCTAGTGGATATTGCCTAGAAAAAAAAATATATACTTCAGACTATTACTACAGAAAAGGAGTATCTTTACCCTGATTGAGCTAATACCGCTCAGGTGATCACGCCAGGCTTTTACTACAAAAAAAGGAGTGGCTTCACCTCTCAGGTAAACACTCCAGACAATTTCTACAGTAAAGGAGTTACTTCACCGCTCAGGTGAACACTACAGCAACGCTGTAACTTGGCCTACGCCAACAAGGCCCAGGCCATTCTGGCTCCTGCTTCAGATGTGGGGCCATAGAAAATGGTACGGTTCGGTTAGGGCGGAGCTACAATACATTCCACTGATTGGCCGACATGCTAGGCATTTTTTCTAAACCCTGTATGGCCCCTGACAGTCCGACTTGCAGTGGGAAACACTCACCTGAGAAGGCGGGACCATTCTAACCCTTCCAAACTGTACCGACCCGAACTGTTCCGCTCAGTAGATATTCTCTTTCCGATCCCCTGGAAATAACTTGGGGTAATGTCTTATACCAATGTGTATATTCTTTTTGCTACTTTATGCTTCTAGTGGATATTGCCTAGAAAAAAATATATATACTTCAGACTATTACTACAGAAAAGGAGTATCTTTACCCTGATTGAGCTAATACCGCTCAGGTGATCACTTTAGGCTTTTACTACAAAAAAAGGAGTGGCTTTACCTCTCAGGTAAACACTCCAGACAATTTCTACAGTAAAGGAGTTACTTCACCGCTCAGGTAGGTGAACACTACAGCAACGCTGTAACTTGGCCTACGCCAACAAGGCCCAGGCCATTCTGGCTCCTGCTCCAGATGTGGGGCCATAGAAAATGGTACGGTTCGGTTAGGGCGGAGCTACAATACATTCCACTGATTGGCCGACATGCTAGGCATTTTTTCTAAACCCTGTATGGCCCCTGATGGTCCGACTTGCAGTGGAAACACTCACCTGAGAAGGCCGGACCATTCTAACCCTTCCAAACTGTACCGACCCGAACTGTTCCGCTCAGTGGATATTCTCTTTCCGATCCCCTGGAAATAACTTGGGGTAATGTCTTATACCAATGTGTATATTCTTTTTGCTACTTTATGCTTCTAGTGGATATTGCCTAGAAAAAAATATATATTTCAGACTATTACTACAGAAAAGGAGTCTCTTTACCCTGATTGAGCTAATACCGCTCAGGTGATCACTCCAGGCTTTTACTACAAAAAAAGGAGTGGCTTCACCTCTCAGGTAGACATTCCAGTCAATTTCTACAGTAAAGGAATTACTTCACCGCTCAGGTGAACACTACAGCAACGCTGTAACTTAGCCTAGGCCAACAAGACCCAGGCCATTCTGGCTCCTGCTTCAGATGTGGGGCCATAGAAAATGGTACGGTTCGGTTAGGGCGGAGCTACAATACATTCCACTGATTGGCCGGCATGCTAGGCATTTTTTCTAAACCCTGTATGGCCCCTGACGGTCCGACTTGCAGTGGAAACACTCACCTGAGAAGGCCGGACCATTATAACCCTTCCAAACTGTACCAACCCGAACTGTTCCGCTCAGTGGATATTCTATTTCCGATCCCCTGGAAATAACTTGGGGTAATGTCTTATACCAATGTGTATATTCTTTTTGCTACTTTATGCTTCTAGTGGATATTGCCTAGAAAAAAATATATATTTCAGACTATTACTACAGAAAAGGAGTCTCTTTACCCTGATTGAGCTAATACCGCTCAGGTGATCACTCCAGGCTTTTACTACAAAAAAAGGAGTGGCTTCACCTCTCAGGTAAACCCTCCAGACAATTTCTACAGTAAATGAGTTACTTCACCGCTCAGGTGAACAGTACAGCAACGCTGTAACTTGGCCTAGACCAACAAGGCCCAGGCCATTCTGGCTCCTGCTTCAGATGTGGGGCCATAGAAAATGGTACGGTTCGGTTAGGGCGGAGCTACAATACATTCCACTGATTGGCCGGCATGCTAGGCATTTTTTCTAAACCCTGTATGGCCCCTGACGGTCCGACTTGCAGTGGAAACACTCACCTGAGAAGGCCGGACCATTCTAACCCTTCCAAACTGTACCAACCCGAACTGTTCCGCTCAGTGGATATTCTCTTTCCGATCCCCTGGAAATAACTTGGGGTAATGTCTTATACCAATGTGTATATTCTTTTTGCTACTTTATGCTTCTAGTGGATATTGCCTAGAAAAAAAATATATACTTCAGACTATTACTACAGAAAAGGAGTATCTTTACCCTGATTGAGATAATACCACTCAGGTGATCACTCCAGGCTTTTACTACAAAAAAAGGAGTGGCTTCACCTCTCAGGTAAACCCTCCAGACAATTTCTACAGTAAAGGAGTCCCTTCACCGCTCAGGTGAACACTACAGCAATGCTGTAACTTGGCCTAGGCCAACAAGGCCCAGGCCATTCTGGGTCCTGCTTCAGATGTGGGGCCATAGAAACTGGTACAGTTCGGTTAGGGCGGAGCTACAATACATTCCACTGATTGGCCGACATGCTAGGCATTTTTTCTAAACCCTGTATGGCCCCTGACGGTCCGACTTGCAGTGGAAACACTCACCTGAGAAGACCGGACCATTCTAACCCTTCCAAACTGTACCAACCCGAACTGTTCCGCTCAGTGGATATTCTCTTTCCGATCCCCTGGAAATAACTTGGGGTAATGTCTTATACCAATGTGTATATTCTTTTTGCTACTTTATGCTTCTAGTGGATATTGCCTAGAAAAAAATATATACTTCAGACTATTACTACAGAAAAAGGAGTATCTTTACCCTGATTGAGCTAATACCACTCAGGTGATCACTCCAGGCTTTTACTACAAAAAAAGGAGTGGCTTCACCTCTCAGGTAAACCCTCCAGACAATTTCTACAGTAAAGGAGTCCCTTCACCGCTCAGGTGAACACTACAGCAACGCTGTAACTTGGCCTAGGCCAACAAGGCCCAGGCCATTCTGGGTCCTGCTTCAGATGTGGGGCCATAGAAACTGGTACGGTTCGGTTAGGGCGGAGCTACATTACATTCCACTGATTGGCCGACATGCTAGGCATTTTTTCTAAACCTTGTATGAGCCCTGATGGTCCGATTTGCAGTGGAAACACTCACCTGAGAAGGCCGGACCATTCTAACCCTTCCAAACTGTACCAACCCGAACTGTTCCGCTCAGTGGATATTCTCTTTCCGATCCCCTGGAAATAACTTGGGGTAATGTCTTATACCAATGTGTATATTCTTTTTGCTACTTTATGCTTCTAGTGGATATTGCCTAGAAAAAAATATATACTTCAGACTATTACTACAGAAAAGGAGTATCTTTACCCTGATTGAGCTAATACCACTCAGGTGATCACTCCAGGCTTTTACTACAAAAAAAGGAGTGGCTTCACCTCTCAGGTAAACACTCCAGACAATTTCTACAGTAAAGGAGTCCCTTCACCGCTCAGGTGAACACTACAGCAACGCTGTAACTTGGCCTAGGCCAACAAGGCCCAGGCCATTCTGGCTCCTGCTTCAGATGTGGGGCCATAGAAAATGGTACGGTTCGGTTAGGGCGGAGCTACAATACATTCCACTGATTGGCCGACATGCTAGGCATTTTTTCTAAACCCTGTATGGCCCCTGATGGTCCGACTTGCAGTGGAAACACTCACCTGAGAAGGCCGGACCATTCTAACCCTTCCGAACTGTTCCGCTCAGTAGATATTCTCTTTCCGATCCCCTGGAAATAACTTGGGGTAATGTCTTATACCAATGTGTATATTCTTTTTGCTACTTTATGCTTCTAGTGGATATTGCCTAGAAAAAAATATATACTTCAGACTATTACTACAGAAAAGGAGTATCTTTACCCTGATTGAGCTAATACCGCTCAGGTGATCACGCCAGGCTTTTACTACAAAAAAAGGAGTGGCTTCACCTCTCAGGTAAACACTCCAGACAATTTCTACAGTAAAGGAGTTACTTCACGCTCAGGGTGAACACTACAGCAACGCTGTAACTTGGCCTACGCCAACAAGGCCCAGGCCATTCTGGCTCCTGCTTCAGATGTGGGGCCATAGAAAATGGAACGGTTCGGTTAGGGCGGAGCTACAATACATTCCACTGATTGGCCGACATGCTAGGCATTTTTTCTAAACCCTGTATGGCCCCTGACAGTCCGACTTGCAGTGGAAACACTCATCTGAGAAGGCGGGACCATTCTAACCCTTCCAAACTGTACCGACCCGAACTGTTCCGCTCAGTGGATATTCTCTTTCCGATCCCCTGGAAATAACTTGGGGTAATGTCTTATACCAATGTGTATATTCTTTTTGCTACTTTATGCTTCTAGTGGATATTGCCTAGAAAAAAATATATATACTTCAGACTATTACTACAGAAAAGGAGTATCTTTACCCTGATTGAGCTAATACCGCTCAGGTGATCACTTTAGGCTTTTACTACAAAAAAAGGAGTGGCTTTACCTCTCAGGTAAACACTCCAGACAATTTCTACAGTAAAGGAGTTACTTCACCGCTCAGGTGAACACTACAGCAACGCTGTAACTTGGCCTACGCCAACAAGGCCCAGGCCATTCTGGCTCCTGCTCCAGATGTGGGGCCATAGAAAATGGTACGGTTCGGTTAGGGCGGAGCTACAATACATTCCACTGATTGGCCGACATGCTAGGCATTTTTTCTAAACCCTGTATGGCCCCTGACAGTCCGACTTGCAGTGGAAACACTCACCTGAGAAGGCCGGACCATTCTAACCCTTCCAAACTGTACCGACCCGAACTGTTCCGCTCAGTGGATATTCTCTTTCCGATCCCCTGGAAATAACTTGGGGTAATGTCTTATACCAATGTGTATATTCTTTTTGCTACTTTATGCTTCTAGTGGATATTGCCTAGAAAAAAATATATATTTCAGACTATTACTACAGAAAAGGAGTCTCTTTACCCTGATTGAGCTAATACCGCTCAGGTGATCACGCCAGGCTTTTACTACAAAAAAAGGAGTGGCTTCACCTCTCAGGTAAACACTCCAGACAATTTCTACAGTAAAGGAGTTACTTCACCGCTCAGGTGAACACTACAGCAACGCTGTAACTTGGCCTACGCCAACAAGGCCCAGGCCATTCTGGCTCCTGCTCCAGATGTGGGGCCATAGAAAATGGTACGGTTCGGTTAGGGCGGAGCTACAATACATTCCACTGATTGGCCGACATGCTAGGCATTTTTTCTAAACCCTGTATGGCCCCTGACAGTCCGACTTGCAGTGGAAACACTCACCTGAGAAGGCCGGACCATTCTAACCCTTCCAAACTGTACCGACCCGAACTGTTCCGCTCAGTGGATATTCTCTTTCCGATCCCCTGGAAATAACTTGGGGTAATGTCTTATACCAATGTGTATATTCTTTTTGCTACTTTATGCTTCTAGTGGATATTGCCTAGAAAAAAATATATATTTCAGACTATTACTACAGAAAAGGAGTCTCTTTACCCTGATTGAGCTAATACCGCTCAGGTGATCACTCCAGGCTTTTACTACAAAAAAAGGAGTGGCTTCACCTCTCAGGTAAACCCTCCAGACAATTTCTACAGTAAATGAGTTACTTCACCGCTCAGGTGAACAGTACAGCAACGCTGTAACTTGGCCTAGACCAACAAGGCCCAGGCCATTCTGGCTCCTGCTTTAGATGTGGGGCCATAGAAAATGGTACGGTTCGGTTAGGGCGGAGCTACAATACATTCCACTGATTGGCCGGCATGCTAGGCATTTTTTCTAAACCCTGTATGGCCCCTGACGGTCCGACTTGCAGTGGAAACACTCACCTGAGAAGGCCGGACCATTCTAACCCTTCCAAACTGTACCAACCCGAACTGTTCCGCTCAGTGGATATTCTCTTTCCGATCCCCTGGAAATAACTTGGGGTAATGTCTTATACCAATGTGTATATTCTTTTTGCTACTTTATGCTTCTAGTGGATATTGCCTAGAAAAAAATATATACTTCAGACTATTACTACAGAAAAGGAGTATCTTTACCCTGATTGAGATAATACCACTCAGGTGATCACTCCAGGCTTTTACTACAAAAAAAGGAGTGGCTTCACCTCTCAGGTAAACCCTCCAGACAATTTCTACAGTAAAGGAGTCCCTTCACCGCTCAGGTGAACACTACAGCAATGCTGTAACTTGGCCTAGGCCAACAAGGCCCAGGCCATTCTGGGTCCTGCTTCAGATGTGGGGCCATAGAAACTGGTACGGTTCGGTTAGGGCGGAGCTACAATACATTCCACTGATTGGCCGACATGCTAGGCATTTTTTCTAAACCCTGTATGGCCCCTGACGGTCCGACTTGCAGTGGAAACACTCACCTGAGAAGACCGGACCATTCTAACTCTTCCAAACTGTACCAACCCGAACTGTTCCGCTCAGTGGATATTCTCTTTCCGATCCCCTGGAAATAACTTGGGGTAATGTCTTATACCAATGTGTATATTCTTTTTGCTACTTTATGCTTCTAGTGGATATTGCCTAGAAAAAAATATATACTTCAG
Source organism: Rana kukunoris (assembly GCA_029574335.1). Taxonomy (NCBI): domain Eukaryota; kingdom Metazoa; phylum Chordata; class Amphibia; order Anura; family Ranidae; genus Rana; species Rana kukunoris. The sequence goes on along the minus strand of CM056054.1, from coordinate 212,412,433 downwards.
ACTATTACTACAGAAAAGGAGTATCTTTACCCTGATTGAGATAATACCACTCAGGTGATCACTCCAGGCTTTTACTACAAAAAAAGGAGTGGCTTCACCTCTCAGGTAAACCCTCCAGACAATTTCTACAGTAAAGGAGTCCCTTCACCGCTCAGGTGAACACTACAGCAACGCTGTAACTTGGCCTAGGCCAACAAGGCCCAGGCCATTCTGGGTCCTGCTTCAGATGTGGGGCCATAGAAACTGGTACGGTTCGGTTAGGGCGGAGCTACATTACATTCCACTGATTGGCCGACATGCTAGGCATTTTTTCTAAACCCTGTATGAGCCCTGATGGTCCGATTTGCAGTGGAAACACTCACCTGAGAAGGCCGGACCATTCTAACCCTTCCAAACTGTACCAACCCGAACTGTTCCGCTCAGTGGATATTCTCTTTCCGATCCCCTGGAAATAACTTGGGGTAATGTCTTATACCAATGTGTATATTCTTTTTGCTACTTTATGCTTCTAGTGGATATTGCCTAGAAAAAAATATATACTTCAGACTATTACTACAGAAAAGGAGTATCTTTACCCTGATTGAGCTAATACCGCTCAGGTGATCACGCCAGGCTTTTTCTACAAAAAAAGGAGTGGCTTCACCTCTCAGGTAAACACTCCAGACAATTTCTACAGTAAAGGAGTTACTTCACCGCTCAGGTGAACACTACAGCAACGCTGTAACTTGGCCTACGCCAACAAGGCCCAGGCCATTCTGGCTCCTGCTTCAGATGTGGGGCCATAGAAAATGGTACGGTTCGGTTAGGGCGGAGCTACAATACATTCCACTGATTGGCCGACATGCTAGGCATTTTTTCTAAACCCTGTATGGCCCCTGACAGTCCGACTTGCAGTGGAAACACTCATCTGAGAAGGCGGGACCATTCTAACCCTTCCAAACTGTACCGACCCGAACTGTTCCGCTCAGTGGATATTCTCTTTCCGATCCCCTGGAAATAACTTGGGGTAATGTCTTATACCAATGTGTATATTCTTTTTGCTACTTTATGCTTCTAGTGGATATTGCCTAGAAAAAATATATATATACTTCAGACTATTACTACAGAAAAGGAGTATCTTTACCCTGATTGAGCTAATACCGCTCAGGTGATCACTTTAGGCTTTTACTACAAAAAAAGGAGTGGCTTTACCTCTCAGGTAAACACTCCAGACAATTTCTACAGTAAAGGAGTTACTTCACCGCTCAGGTGAACACTACAGCAACGCTGTAACTTGGCCTACGCCAACAAGGCCCAGGCCATTCTGGCTCCTGCTCCAGATGTGGGGCCATAGACAAGGCCCAGAATCTAATGGTACGGTTCGGTTAGGGCGGAGCTACAATACATTCCACTGATTGGCCGACATGCTAGGCATTTTTTCTAAACCCTGTATGAGCCTGCCCCTGATGGTCCGATTTGCAGTGGAAACACTCACCTGAGAAGGCCGGACCATTCTACCCTCACTCTCCAAATACTTCCACCCGAATTCTGTTTGCCGCTCTAGTGATATTCTCTTTCCGATCCCCATGGATAATACCACCAGGGGGCTAATTGTCCCTTAACATGTGTACTATTCTTTTTTCCTTTATGCCTTCTAGGTGGATTATTGGCCAGAAAACACACACATATATATATACTTGGCTATTATATAGAGGAAACAGGGGCAGTCTAACCCTAGATTCCGATACCCCCCTAACTGGAAATGTTAACTTTTCACTACAAAAAAAGGATTGGCTTACCTTCTCATAAATCACTCCAGACAATTTTTCTACATAACTCAGAGTTATCACCGTCAGGTGAACACTAACAAGCAACGCTGTTACCACTTGGCCTATCAACGCTCCTGTATCCAACAAGGCCCAGGCCATTCTGGCTTCTTCCATAGAAAATTACGGGTTACCTACTTTAAAAACACGGGCATTCGTTTAGGGACAGGAGAGCTACAACCACTCCACCTAGTGGATGCTCAGGGAATTTTTTGAAACCCTGTGTAGAGCCCTCTGATGGTAAATTTATAGAGGAAACATATGACAAGGCCGGTACCACATTCTAAAACTTACCAAACTGTATCCGTCCCAACTGTTTCCGCTACTGTTTATTCTTTTCTCTTCCTCCCGGAAAAACTTGGCGGTAGTCCTTATATCCAATGTGGTAATCTTTTTGCTACCCATTATGCTAATCTAGTGGCCGTATGCCAAACTAGAAAAAAAGTATATTTACAAGAACAAATTATCTACAGAAAAGGAGATACTCTTATACCTATTGAGCTAATACCGAGAGCTCAGACCGTGATCACTTTAGGCTTTTACTACAAAAAAAGGAGTGGCTTTACCTCTCAGGTAAACACTCCAGACAATTTCTACAGTAAAGGAGTTACTTCACCGCTCAGGTGAACACTACAGCAACGCTGTAACTTGGCCTACGCCAACAAGGCCCAGGCCATTCTGGCTCCTGCTCCAGATGTGGGGCCATAGAAAATGGTACGGTTCGGTTAGGGCGGAGCTACAATACATTCCACTGATTGGCCGACATGCTAGGCATTTTTTCTAAACCCTGTATGGCCCCTGATGGTCCGACTTGCAGTGGAAACACTCACCTGAGAAGGCCGGACCATTCTAACCCTTCCAAACTGTACCGACCCGAACTGTTCCGCTCAGTGGATATTCTCTTTCCGATCCCCTGGAAATAACTTGGGGTAATGTCTTATACCAATGTGTATATTCTTTTTGCTACTTTATGCTTCTAGTGGATATTGCCTAGAAAAAAATATATATTTCAGACTATTACTACAGAAAAGGAGTCTCTTTACCCTGATTGAGCTAATACCGCTCAGGTGATCACTCCAGGCTTTTACTACAAAAAAAGGAGTGGCTTCACCTCTCAGGTAGACATTCCAGTCAATTTCTACAGTAAAGGAATTACTTCACCGCTCAAGTGAACACTACAGCAACGCTGTAACTTAGCTTAGGCCAACAAGACCCAGGCCATTCTGGCTCCTGCTTCAGATGTGGGGCCATAGAAAATGGTACGGTTCGGTTAGGGCGGAGCTACAATACATTCCACTGATTGGCCGGCATGCTAGGCATTTTTTCTAAACCCTGTATGGCCCCTGACGGTCCGACTTGCAGTGGAAACACTCACCTGAGAAGGCCGGACCATTATAACCCTTCCAAACTGTACCAACCCGAACTGTTCCGCTCAGTGGATATTCTCTTTCCGATCCCCTGGAAATAACTTGGGGTAATGTCTTATACCAATGTGTATATTCTTTTTGCTACTTTATGCTTCTAGTGGATATTGCCTAGAAAAAAATATATACTTCAGACTATTACTACAGAAAAGGAGTATCTTTACCCTGATTGAGATAATACCACTCAGGTGATCACTCCAGGCTTTTACTACAAAAAAAGGAGTGGCTTCACCTCTCAGGTAAACCCTCCAGACAATTTCTACAGTAAAGGAGTCCCTTCACCGCTCAGGTGAACACTACAGCAACGCTGTAACTTGGCCTAGGCCAACAAGGCCCAGGCCATTCTGGGTCCTGCTTCAGATGTGGGGCCATAGAAACTGGTACGGTTCGGTTAGGGCGGAGCTACAATACATTCCACTGATTGGCCGACATGCTAGGCATTTTTTCTAAACCCTGTATGGCCCCTGACGGTCCGACTTGCAGTGGAAACACTCACCTGAGAAGGCCGGACCATTCTAACCCTTCCAAACTGTACCAACCCGAACTGTTCCGCTCAGTGGATATTCTCTTTCCGATCCCCTGGAAATAACTTGGGGTAATGTCTTATACCAATGTGTATATTCTTTTTGCTACTTTATGCTTCTAGTGGATATTGCCTAGAAAAAAATATATACTTCAGACTATTACTACAGAAAAGGAGTATCTTTACCCTGATTGAGCTAATACCACTCAGGTGATCACTCCAGGCTTTTACTACAAAAAAAGGAGTGGCTTCACCTCTCAGGTAAACCCTCCAGACAATTTCTACAGTAAAGGAGTCCCTTCACCGCTCAGGTGAACACTACAGCAACGCTGTAACTTGGCCTAGGCCAACAAGGCCCAGGCCATTCTGGGTCCTGCTTCAGATGTGGGGCCATAGAAACTGGTACGGTTCGGTTAGGGCGGAGCTACATTACATTCCACTGATTGGCCGACATGCTAGGCATTTTTTCTAAACCCTGTATGAGCCCTGATGGTCCGACTTGCAGTGGAAACACTCACCTGAGAAGGCCGGACCATTCTAACCCTTCCAAACTGTACCAACCCGAACTGTTCCGCTCAGTGGATATTCTCTTTCCGATCCCCTGGAAATAACTTGGGGTAATGTCTTATACCAATGTGTATATTCTTTTTGCTACTTTATGCTTCTAGTGGATATTGCCTAGAAAAAAATATATACTTCAGACTATTACTACAGAAAAGGAGTATCTTTACCCTGATTGAGCTAATACCACTCACTCAGGTGATCACTCCAGGCTTTTACTACAAAAAAAGGAGTGGCTTCACCTCTCAGGTAAACCCTCCAGACAATTTCTACAGTAAAGGAGTCCCTTCACCGCTCAGGTGAACACTACAGCAACGCTGTAACTTGGCCTAGGCCAACAAGGCCCAGGCCATTCTGGGTCCTGCTTCAGATGTGGGGCCATAGAAACTGGTACGGTTCGGTTAGGGCAGAGCTACAATACATTCCACTAATTGGCGGACATGCTAGGCATTTTTTCTACACCCTGTATGGTCCCTGACGGTCCGACTTGCAGTGGAAACACTCACCTGAATAGGCCGGACCATTCTAACCCTACCAAACTGTACCGACCCGAACTGGTGAACACTCCAGACAATTTCTACAGAAAAATAGTTGCTTCACCTCTCAGGTGAACACTCCAGCAACGCTGTAACTTGGCTTAGGCCAACAAGGCCCAGGTCTAGCGCAGCACTTTGCAGGGAGGCAGCATCTTCTATACCATTATTCTAGCTGGGGTAACTCAGTCAAGTGTGGATAGGAAAATGTTTATTTAGATTTTGTGTTGTGATTTTATTTTTATTTAAAAAACAAAACAAAAAAAAACAAAAAAACAAAAAAAAATACATATATATAATGTTTGAGTGTTGTAATTAGAGGGAAGCAGATGGCAGTGAAAACAGTGAAAAACATATTAGAACTGCTGTTTTGCTACTTGCTACTTGTAATGTAAATGTAATGTAATGAAATGTAACCTGTAATGCCAACGGCCACCACAAGATGGCGCCAGATCACAGAAGGAAGCTGAGCCCTGCAGAAGGCCGCAAAGCCGGTAATTGAGGCCGCGTCTTTGCGGCCTTCTGCAAGGCTCAGCTTCCTTCTTTGGAGGCCGCAAAGCCACGGCCCTAGTTACCGGCGGCCTCAGGCCTGCCGCGATCGCACCCCACGCCGGTTGGTAATTGAGGGTGCGGCTTTGCTTTAGATAGATTCACACACACACACAACCAAATTAGGAGAGAGTAGATCGCACACACAGATTATAGAACCAATATTATAAAAAGGATGACTAGCATCCAGTAGGGTAGCTTAGTGTAGTTAGTGTAGGTCCTGCCCTAGAAGAGTCTACCTTGTCGTGGTGGGCAGGCTTGGAATCTCTTGGTCAAAAGTGTATCAGCGAATGGGCAGGAGGATCACTAGATCTTCACTTCTGGCCAATTGATTTTACCAAAGGACTCTTGATTTATTCAGAGTATATATAGTTAAAAAAGAAAAAATGTGTATAGATCCATAATTATACTTTCATAAACCCACAATAAAAATGTAATATATTTACATTTGAATTGCTTTCTCTTTTATTTAATCCTTTCATGATGGGGGGGGGTCATTAACTCTTGGATGCACAGGCCACATTTGCAAGGCTCATGGCTACTTCTTCACCTTCTGGTGTGTAGGGATGTGTAATAGGTGATAATGTATTAACATGTGTCCTAACCATGTACTGTATATATGTATGTACTGACAAGCCCCTTATTTGACAGTAGTGACAACAATGTCCTCTCAATGGAGACATCCAGGGTTTTCTAGCTTCACCCCAAGAACAGGAGATATGATTAAATCCTGTAATGAAACGTTCCTCTTAACTAGGAAAAGATATCAAGTTTTCAAGGAATTTTATATACATTTTTTTAATAAATGATAAATTCCTACACATGCCCCTCACAAAATATATAGAGAATTCTTTCCTGTTATCCAGGGCTGGAAGAGCTGCTCTATTCAGAAGTGTTTTTCTGCCCTCACAATCTGTACTCAATTTTAAAATCTCTTGATTCTTAAAGTGACTGTAAAGCTTTAAATTGTTTTCATTCAAATAATAAACATGTCATACTTATCTACTCTCTGTAATGGTTTTGCACAAAGCAGCCCTGATCCTCCTCTTCTCAGGTCCCCCGTCTGTGCTCCTGGCTCCTCCCCCTTGCCTGCTATGAAGCACTTGTGCATGCTCGATCCGGAGCCTCACTGTCTGTCGATTGTGTAAAAAAACTTCTGCACTTGGTGACTAATAAATGACCCAGTGAAAAGAATTGTGACTCTCAGAGAAAGCAACACTCTAAAATGTTTGTAAATACATCAACACCCAAAGAAATATCACTATAAGTTGGTTGGGTGCGCTGTCTCTTTTAAATTGTTACATCAATATGAAAAGCTTAATTGACAATGACACAATGACAGTGGGACTAGGTCCTGCCCCCGGGCTATGCTTACAGATTTTGACTGACAGCAGCTGGGGCCAATGTCTCCCAATGCTCTAAGCCAAGCCTGTGAGAGCGGGGAGAGTGGAGAAGAACTGCTGCAGATAGGCATAGTGCTGGATCGGAATCGGCCTCAGCTGAGTATTAAGAGGCGGTGTGGACACTATTAACCACTTGCCGACTCCCTCACGTACATATACGATGTCGGAATGGCACGGACAGGCAAAGGGACACTGACATGGTCACCTATGCCAGTCAGGTAGGTAGTAGGACTCTCCTGCAATCCCTTGCTTATGTCAGTTGTACACATTAGGGAATCTTCTTCTGTTGATTGCTGATGAGAAAAATAAACAGATGGATTTATTTGTTCCTGCCCCCAATCCTTCCTTTGCTCACTGCCTGGACCACATACCTTCTACACTGTGCTATGTTTTCTGCTGCACCACTGGCATGGTTATATCCTCTTAGGCCCTTTTCACACTGAGGCGTATTTCAGAAGTTTTAGCGCTAAAAATAGCACATAAATAACGCCTGAAATAATCCTGCTCCAGCATTCATAATTTGAGCTGCTAGCAGCATCTTTGGAGCGGTCAGAGGAGCGGTGTGTATACCGCTCCTTCCCATTGAAAACAATGGGACACCGTGGTAATCCTGCCGGCAATGCAATTGTCGGTGGTATTTACCCTTTTTCGGCCGCTAGTGGGGGTTAATACTGCACCGCTACGGCCAAATACCGCCACAATTCCGACGGTATAGCGCCGCTACCGCACATTCCGTGCTATACCGCCACTGCACATTCTGCCCCAGTGTGAAAGGGGCCTTAGTCCTCCATAAATTTAACAGTGCCACCTCGTAGGTACCATCTCATCAGTGCCGCCCTTATCAGTGAAACTATAAGCAACACTTTTTTTCCATTTTGGATAGAGTAAGGGATGGTTACAGCCCCTGTTAAAAAAAAATTGCCATCTGTTCATTTCTCTTTATTTCCTGCCCCATAGCCAGACAGGAAGTGAGAGGAAATCTCTGAAGATTAAGAGAATCCCCCAAGGCCCTCAGAAGTAGTGTCCCCACTGGAAAATTTCAGGGCAGGTCTTAAACAGGAAGGGGTGTACCTTGACAGGAAGGGGTGGATCATATTTAAATTGGGGGCCTGATCATACTTGCCCATTGAATGATGTGTGGTCTAATGTGTGCCTTACAGCCCTTTTTCCACACTGCAGTGCCATTCACTTAAAGTGGCACCCCAATGCTCTAGTCTAGTAGCAGGTACCTGCTGTGGGTAACACACATGTCCCCGTGCAGAGGAGGGTAGGCGGCAAAGTACACTAAAAGACTGCCTATGGTATTAGCAAGTGCCGCGCTAAAATAGGCTGGCCGTCTGGGGTTCATTTTTGTGCCAAAGGCTGTCGCGAGAGGCAGGAGCCGGGACTTGGGAGGACAGGTAGGGTTTTTTTTTGTCTGTGGGGTCAGCTTTTTTGCCCCACCCCCGCACATTGCTACCCTAGACCTGGGCCTTGTCGGCCTAAGCAGGGAAACAGCACTGGCTGCCAACTGTCCCTGATTTTGAGGGACTGTGCCCTGATTTGGAACAATGTCCCTCTTTCCTCCTCATTGGTCTGATCTATATAGTTGTATATAAAATGTTTGCATATTGCATATTGCAGGTGCATTTTGCATTTTTCGATACAAGCTTTTGATCCATTGAAGTCTATGGAGCCAAAAACCAGAAACAAATCCCTGGCCCTTTCCATAAAATGCACAGATGTGAACTACATCCATAGGAAACCGTGTTCAATGGACTGTAGTGTATTTCTGCAAAAGCATAGGTGTTAACCAGGCCTCAAATTTATTTTCCCAGTGCTAAACTCTTCATCCAATTTCTAAAATGCTGCCTTTGTAAGTTTTAAAAGCCAATAAAAAGAATATGTATAAAAATTATTACATCCGCACTAGGTTAAAAAAATCAGCAGCTGAACTTTGTAACCCAGATATTGGGCACAAAGGAATAATACAAAATAGTGCAGCGCTAAATTAAACTGGAAAATAATGACACAATGGGATTCATGTACTAAAGCTGGAGAGTGCAAAATCAGGTTCACTTCTGCATAGAAACCAATCAGCTTACAGGTTTCATTGCCAATGCTTAATTGAAAAAGCTAAGGTTAGAAGCCGATTGGCTAACATGCACAGCTACACCAGAGTGCACCCGTTTAAGTAAATGTACCTTACTGCCTACCAGCATATGTGCAATGATCAATATGCAATATCACTATGACTAATATGCAGTATTGAATATTGGTGAAATTAATAAAATATTATCTACAAATAACTAACATAATACAATGAAAAATTTGAAAAGGAAGCACTCACATTGCCACATCCGTAAATTTAAAGAGGAAACTCAGAGAGTAACCATAGGTCCGCTTTTGAGGCATAGAAAATAATGGAGAAGTGTTATATTTTTAATAATATTTATTGAAAAAAGTACGTAGTATATTCACAAGTGTTCAAAGATTTGATAAAAATCATGTAAAATTACACAATTTGTACAGTGACCCCTTGCGCGTCAACGTGTTTCACCATTAGGCTTCTTCAGAACGCTATCAAAGTTCAAAGAGGTAGCAAAAAGAGAGAGCGAGTCTGTTCTCTCTGTCGTTCCAGACAGTGAGACTCGCTCTCTCTTTTTGCTACCTCTTTGAACCTTGATTGTGTCCTGAAGAAGCCTAACGGTGAAAGGACTCACTGTACAAATTGTATAATTTTACATGATTTTTATCAAATTTGTGAACTCTTTTGACTATACTATGTACTTTTTTTTAATAAATATTGTTATATTTTTTCTACTTCTACATTCTTTTCTTTGCCTCTAAAGTCCGGCCTATGGTTACTCTCTGAGTACCCTTTTTTCTTGTTTCCTCTCTAACATAATACAATATAGCATATAACATACTATAAAGTGCAAAAGTTCAATAAACAAATGTGCAAGATGTGCAACAATGAATGAGAAAGTGAACGAATAAAAAAGAAAAAAAGTTCATGTATGGCTGATATACAAATAGAAAAGATCCGATTAAAAAAGAGAAAGTTCTTGTAAGCTAGTATTAAGTAGAGGAGATCCCATAAGAAGTGGACATATAATGGAGGATGCGGCGCTGGAGACTGGGGGTGGATGTCTCTCCCCTCTATTGCGCTGCGCATGCTTTGGATAGGCTAAAACGTGTATCAATATTTTTGTACCTTTACTACATTTGTACTGCTGTTTTGTTTTTATTGACATGCAAAATAAAAAACTGTTATTTGGAAAGAAGTGGACAGCATTGGTCAGATGCTTGGCAGCGTGCCACCCATCACCATAGTTAAAATAAAAGGCTTACCAGAAAGCCAATGACCACCCTTACTCAGGGGGGTCACAAAACGCTTGTTTGGATTCAAAGATCCGCTGGAGGAATATTCAAGCGTCTCTCACCACAAGCCTTTATATACATCGGACGGTAATTAGCAGCCAGAACATCAGACGGCCTCCGCAACAGGGTGTGTAAACATGTGAAGAGACAAAAGACGCAGGATAGTGTGATTTTGTCTCTTAACCACTTAAGGACCCCCGCACGCACATATACGGCCACAGAATGGCTCGTACAGGCACAAGGGCGTAAATTTACGTCCCCGCCTAAGTGCGGTTCGGGGGTCCCATCGGGACCCCCTCCGTGGCGTGCGGGGGTCCCCCTGGCTCCGGGAGCGATCCGGGACGAGCGGGCGGATGTCGGCGTTTACCCGCCCCCCCGCGATCGCTCCCAGCCAATGCGCGCGCTCCAGGTTCTGTCACTTCCTCCTCCTGTGTAAACACAGGAAGGGGGAAGTGATGTAATCTCCCATCGCAGCGGTATTTCCAACCGCTGCGATGGGAGAAACACCTCACAGTAAGTGTGCACCAACATTACACTGACATACACACACATAGGCACACTTAACCCCTTGCGATCTGCCCCCCTACCCCCCCTGTCACAGTGTCACTGAATGCAGTGATCTAATCACTGCATTTAGTGTCAGTGTGACAGGCAGTGTAAAATCACTGCCCCACCCCCCCCTAATAAAGTTTTAACCCCCTGATCACCGCCCTAGTTAACTCTTTCACTCCCTATTGCCAGCGTCACTAAGCGATCATTTTTCTGATCGCTGTATTAGTGTCGCTGTTCCCGCTAGGTAGCTATTTTTTTTTATTGCGATTTTTTTTTTTACTAAAGACATGTGGCTAAATAAATTTTGGCCTAAATGTTTGACTAAAATTTAGTTTATTTGATTTTTTTTTAACAAAAAGTAAAAAATAGTGTTTTTTTTTCAAAAATGTCGCTCTATTTTTGTATATAGCGCAAAAAATAAAAATCGCAGAGGTGATCAAATACCACCAAAAGAAAGCTCTATTTGTGGGAAGAAAAGGACGCAAATTTTGTTTGGGAGCCACGTCGCACGACCGCGCAATTGTCTGTTAAAGCGACGCAGTGCCGAATCGCAAAAACACCTTGGGTCATTTACCAGCGTATTGGTCCGGGTCTTAAGTGGTTAAGTGGTTTATTTTAACTATGGTGATGGGTGACACGCTGCCAAGCATCTGACTAAGGCTCCATTCACACCTATGCATGTTGCCTTTGAGCGTTGCTGCAGTGCTTTTTGCGACACTTGCCGCATTTTTCGACACTCATCTTTACTGCGATTTTACAACGATTTGTGTTTGGCATTTTTTTTTACACTGTATATAGCTGGTTGCTAAGGAGGGGGCCGGGAAGCCGTCCGCCACATTCTTAACAACCGATGAGTCATCAGTTGTCAGTAGGCTTCCTGCTGAATGTAAAAAAAAGAATTGCCGGCTGAAAAAAAAGAAAAAAACAGCGCGGGGGTCCCCCCCAGGTCCATACCAGGGCCTTGGGTCTTGTATGGATTCAGAAATCCATACCAGACAGACCCTTACCCGAGTATGTAGCCCGGTAGGTCAGGAAAGGGAGAGGATGAGCAAGCGCCCTCCCCCCTCCTGAACCATACCAGGCCGTATGCCCTCAACAAGGGGGGGTGGGTACTTTGGGGCAGGGGGGCTCTGCACCATACCACCCCAAACACCCTAGGCCTCATCCCGACAACCTAGTGGTTGTCAGGGTCTGCGGGCGAGGGGCTTATCGAAATTTGGAAGCCCCCTTGAACCAGTGACCCCCAGATCCCAGCCCCCCTATGTGAATGAGTATGGGGTACATTGTACCCCTACCCATTCACAAAAAAAGTAGTGTAGTGTTACTAAATACAGTAAACGTTTTTGACAAGTCTTTTATTAAAAATCTTCCTCTATTTTCTCCCGCATCTTCATCCTTAAGTCTTCTCCTCCCCCTGCATCTTCTTCTGCTGTTTTTTGTCCAGTGTTCTTCCTCTGCCGCCACTCCTCCTCCAATTCTGTGTGCCGCTGATCTGTCAGCGTTGATGTCCTACATTACTTAAAAACGGCGGGGGTGTGGCAATCGGATTACATCATTTAGCGGCCACGCCCCCATGTGACGTCACATACCCATCATGTCCCGGGTGGTCACGCAATCCGATTGCCATGCCCCCACTGTTGTTTAACCACTTGCTTACTGGACATATATACCCTCTTCCTGCCCAGGCGAAATTTCAGCTTTCGCTACTGTGTCGCTTTAACTGACAATTGCGCGGTCATGTGACGTGGCTCCCAAACAAAATTGACGTCCTTTTTTCCCCACAAATAGAGCTTTCTTTTGGTGGTATTTGATCACCTCTGCGGTTTTTATTTTTTGCGCTATAAACAAAAAAAGAGCGACAATTTTGAAAATATTTTTAACTTTTTGCGGCCACCAGGCACACGCATCGGCACCACAGTAATGTGCCGGGCACACGCTCGCGCACCCCCCAGTGGCCGGAGGAGCCAAGGATGTCAATAGACGTCCTCCCGGCATTGTAGAGCTACATTGTGGTAGTCATGTTACAGTGCCGGGACTCTAAGTTGTGCAGGACATCAGCGCCGACAGATCAGCGGGACACAGCATCGGAGGAGGAGTGGTGGCAGAGGAAGAAAAACACCGGACAAAGAAGACAGAAGAACAGTGGAAGCAGGGGGAGGAGAAGACCGGAGGGAGAAGATGGCGAAAGAAGCGGAGAAGAAGATTTTTAATAAAAGACTTGTCAAAAACAGTTAATTGTATTCATTAACACTACACTACTTTTTTTGTGAATGTGTAGGGGCTCATTCACATAGGGCGGGCAGGGATCTGGGAGCCCCTTTGGATGCGGGTCCATTGAATTCTATTACATGCAAAATGCTGCTTTTTGCGGGGAAAAAAGTCCCCGACCCTTTCCAAAAACACAGAGGCACAAAAACCCATGTTAAAAAATGTCCCTGCATTTCCGCAAAATGCATCAAGCCTAATGCCGCATACACGCGATCATTTTTCGGCATTAAAAAAAAACGTTGTTTTTGAAAAACGTCATTTAAAAACGACAAAAAAATGTGTAGGCGCTTTTGGGCTAAAAATAGTGACTGAAAAAAGCCTCTGCTACAGTCTTTCACACTGGGGCGCTGCCAGGGCATTAACAAAAAGTCCTCAAAGCAGCATTTTTGGGGCGATGGAGGAGCAGTGTACAAACTGCTCCTGCCCATTGAAATGAATTGCCACCGCAGCTGAAGCGCCTGCAAAGCAATTCGGCAGCATCGCTACATGGGCTCATTTAACCTTGAATTCGGCTGCTACTGTCAATGCCCGCCCCAGTGTGAAAGCAGCCTAAGAGTCAGGGATTGAATGAGACAGAGGGGGGGAGCTGAGAGACAGAGGGGGGAGCTGAGAGACAGAGGGGGAGTCTGAGAGACAGAGGGGGGTCTGAGAGACAGAGGAGGGGCTAAAAGAGGGGGGGACTGAGAGACAGAGGGGCTGAGAGACAGAGTGGCGGACTGATAGACAGAGGAGGGGGACTGAGAGACAGGGGGGTCTGAGAAAGTCTCAGTTTTAAAAAAACAGCCCACTGAGCCATCGGCCCACCGGGAAACTCCCTGTAGTCCCTATGGCCAGTCCATCCCTGAAAAGAACATAATAAAAATACATAAGGACCCTTTCACATGGGGCAGATTCTGTTGTCATCAGCAAGGGATCTGTGAGCTGACCCCCTGCTGATCGGAGCAGAGTGAGCGGATGACACATCAATGTCTGCTCAGTATCTGCAGAGTGAAATGGAAAAGCCCGCTCCTCTCTATGGGCGGCCGGGAATTGTGGACGGCCTTCCCAGAAGAGTTTGAGCTGTTATGTCTGCAAAGGGTGGGCCAACTCAATTTTGGACCCTACGGACGAAGACTGGGATGTCATTAAAGTTCAGGTGCGTGTAAAGGCAGGTGTCCCAATAATTTTGAGAATATAGTGTATGTTTTCATTTCTTTAACCACTTCAGCCCTGGAAGGATTTACCCCCTTCCTGACCAGAGCACTTTTTGTGATTCGGCAATGCGTTGCTTTAACTGACAATTGCGCGGTCGTGCGACGTGGCTCCCAAACAAAATTGGCGTCCTTTTTTTCCCACAAATAGAGCTTTCTTTTGGTGGTATTTGATCACCTCTGCGGTTTTTATTTTTTGCGCTATAAACAAAAATAGTGACAATTCTGAAAAAAATGCAATATTTTTTACTTTTTGCTATAATAAATATCCCCCAAAAATATATAAAAAACATTTTTTTCCCTCAGTTTAGGGCGATACGTATTCTTCTACATATTTTTTGTTAAAAAAAATCGCAATAAGCGTTTATTGATTGGTTTGCGCATTAGTTATAGCGTTTAAAAAGTAGGGGTTAGTTTTAGTTTTATGGCATTTTTATTAATATTTTTTTTTTACTAGTAATGGCGGCGATCAGCGTTTTTTTTCAGTACTGCGACCTTATGGCGGACACTTCGGACACTTTTGACACATTTTTGGGACCATTGGCATTTCCCGGGCAGCTGCACACTGACTGCTAACTTCTCTCTCCCTCCCTCCCGCACTCCTTTGGGCATAAGTAGAAGTGCCGTGTCAGTGCCTGTGAGCAAGCCCGTCGCAACAGGACAGGCAAACCAAGCAATTGCTTGGGGCCCTGAGCTGGCAAGGGGCCCCAAGCTGGCTCGTGTGTCTGCCTGTTTTCTAAACTTTTCCCCACTTCCACTTGCTTACAGAGTGGGTCTATTATTGTCCAGTGCCTCATCTGGTCAACACAGAAGCCGAGGAGGGGAGCACAGCAGAGGGACTATTTCTTAATTTTCGGGCACATGTACATCATGCCGCCCCACTATTCTATGAGTCCCGGCTGGAGATCGGGGGAGCAGGAGGAGATCGTGGCTGCACTGGACACAGTGAGTGGGAACAGATGAAAGAATACTCACTGTGTCCTATCTCACAGCAGGTTAGTTTACAATCATCACACAGGCAGCATAGCAGGGTCTCTGTCATGGCTCTGTGTCACATTGCTTTTGGGTGCTGACTTTGTTATGGTTGTACTCAGGCCTGGACTGGGACAAAAAATAGGCCCGGGCATTTTAGACTGAGCAGCCCGGGGGGGGGGGGGGGGCGCGGCGGGGGTTAATGATGGGATGTGGCGTGAGATAAAGAAATATAGATACATACAAAGAAAGATAGATATAGATTGAAAGATAAAGTGGCTGTGTTTGATGGCATGGCATAGTGGTGACAATTGATGGCACAGTGGCTGTGTGTGATGGCATGGCACAGTGGTGACAATTGGTGGCACAGTGAGGAGTAGAAGCAGCTCCTCTCCTCTAACTGGTCGTGGGGGCAGCAAGGGGAGGGGAGAAGTGTCAAAGCTGGCTTTGATACCCCAGCTGATCTCTCTCTATCTGGCGCTGTGTTGGTGGTGTACACCCCTGGGGTGACCTACAGCCCGCTGGCCGCCGTGGGCCGCAACCGGCCCGCGGGCTGCCGCGGCCCACCGGGCATTTGCCCGGTATGCCCTATGGCCAGTCCGGGCCTGGTTGTACTGTTACAGTCTGTTATATACAATACAGCCATAAGTTAACTAAGCCAGCACTCAACAGCCATGTGGCATAGAGCCATGATAAAGCTATGATAGAGCTATGATAGAGCCCCTGCTTACTGTGCTGCCTGTGTGATAATTGTAACCTGATGATAATAAGAAACATGCTACTTTAAACTTAGTTTAGGGGTGCAGTAAACGTGCAGCGGAGCTGAATTTTTACTGCCCCCAAACCAATCCCCTTTAACTGCTTCCCATCATCACTGAATTGCAAGGGTGATATCTTGGTCATCACTACAGCAATGATCGAGATATCATTTTTTAGCCCCAGCAATTCTGCACAAGAAGCCCCTGGATTACTTTTACAGGCAGTGGAAGGGGGTTCCACCACCACCTTTACTGCTTTTAAGTAAGCATCCAGTTACTGGGACACAGTGAGAGGAATGGATGTCATTCCTCCCACCGTATGACGTCAGAAACCAGAAGTGACGAAGATTTGATCACTTCTGGTTTTGGTATCATGTAAAGAAGCCATTACCGACTTGAACAAGCATCTGATCAAACTGATCTTAGCTTGATCAGATGCTTTGGAGGCCAGAGGACAGATATGAGGTCTAAAAAAAAACAGATCTCTCTATAAAGAGGACCTGTCATGGTCCATGTTATCACAAGAAATGTCCATCCCTCGTGAAAGCAAAAATTACCCCAAAAAATTAAAGATACAGTGTAAGGTGTTTTTTGTTTATTTTTAATAAATAACATACAATTTAAAATAAATTTGAACTGACCCCTGCTCTTTCATGCATACTAATTGCAAACGCATACGTTGGCGCCACACACATATGTAAACAGCAACAAACCTGCATTTTGCATCAAGTCAGGGTCAGGAGTGGGGGCAAGGGCGTGGTTGAAGGGGGACCTGTCAGATAGGCTGTACGGGGCCCCATGATTTCAGCGGCCCTGATTATTTACACAAGATGAGAGCCTCGGCCGCTCTGGACAAAGCACCGGACTGTTTAAGTTAAGAAGTTGGTGATTGGCTGCTATGCTATGCTATGCTATGGGCGGTCCAGCAATCAATCACTCACTTTTAACATGAAAAGTCTCACCCGTTGTCCAGGGCTGCCGTGCTTCTCATCGATTCGTGTGTGAATAAGGTAATGCTCTGTGAGGAGGGGGAGTGCTGTGCTGTTATGGGGACAGGAGTCTACTATCGAGGGGGGTCTGTGATGAGGGGAAAAGTCTGTGAGGGGGGGTCAGTCTGTGATGTGGGGTCAGTCTATGATGGGTGGTCAGTCTGTGATGGGGCACCAGTTTGTAATGGGGCACCAGTTTGTAATGGGGGATCAGTCTGTGATGGGGGGTCAGTCTGTGATGGGGGTCAGTCTGTGATGGGGGGTCAGTCTGTGATGGGGGATCAGTCTGTGATGGAGGCACCAGTCTGTTATGGGGGGAGTCAGTCTGTGATCGGGGTGGCAGTCTGTAAAGGGGGGGTAGTCTCTGATGGGGGGGTCAGTTTGTGATGGGGCACCAGTCTGTGATGGGGGGCAGTTTGTGATTGGGGGCACCAGTCTTTGATGGGGGCACCCAGAGGCGTCGTTAGACCCTGGCTAGGGGGGCTGGAGCCCCGAATGTGCCCCCGAAAAGCCCCGAGTCTCAAAAGGGCACCATACACTATTTAGCCCCGAATGCCGCCGACCAGGAAGCAATCTGATCTGCCGAGTGTGGCCGCGTCACAGGTCCCGCCTTCTGGAGCCTGCAGAACATATGATGGACGTCCCAGTGGTCCAATGTCCAATCGTAGGATGTGTGACGTCCATCATACGCGCCGCCGGCTTCAGAAGGCGCGAGTTTCCGCCGCCACATCACAACACTGAGATCTCCGCTCGGCACTGAAGGAGAGTTCAGATCAGGCCCAGGGCAGTGGAGGAGCGATCGGGCAAGTTCAAAATCTGCCACTAACTGCACCGATAAAGAGGAGGGGGATGAGGATGACTGGAGGAGCCCGCTGCACTGGGGTGAGTGTTCATTACCTGCATTACCCAATATTGCACTGCACTGAGTAAAAGTTAAGGGTAAGCTTGTACATGCAGGAAGGTGCTAAACATGCGTCTGATCTTTTAAAGCTGTGTTCTTTTTTTTTGCTAAGCAGATCATTGTCTGTATATGCTGAATGTGCTGTAAATATGTTCAATGCCCTGAAAAAAAAGATGTTTTGTACTTTTATTTCTTACAGTGAGGCAGATTTAACTAGCTTTTTAATATTAGAGATATGTTTATGATTCCATTAAATAGGCAGTAAACCATTTTCCGGGGCTCCTCAGTGCATGATAGTAATCAGCTTCCACCATTAAAGAAAGGCTTTATTTTGTGTAAAGATGGAGGAACACTTAGATCCCCGCTCGTCGCTGAAGCGGGACTCAGGAGAGTTCAGATCAGGGCAGCGGAGGAGCGATCGGGCAAGTCTGAAATCTACCACTAACTGCACCGATGAAGAGGAGGGGGATGAGGATGACCGGAAGAGCCCGCTGCACTGGGGTGAGTGTTGATTACCTGACCTGAGCTGTGCTGGTGGCGGATTGGGTGGGGGGGAGAGGAAAAAAAAATGTGTGCCACTTTTTTGGTGTTATTATTTGTTAATATACTATTACTATCTATCATATGATCTCTACATTGTACTAAACCCTGGATATAATATGATATGTATGTGTGTGATTATATGGTGTATTATTGTGATTAGATTATGTATAGTAATCTAATCACAATAATACACCATATAATAGCACACATAAATATAATATCATATGTAGAGATCATATGATAGATAGTAATAGTATATTAACAAATAATAACACCATAATAACCTACCACACGGTACTATAACCAGAATCATACAATCACAATATCCCAACCTGAGAACGACCTGGCACATTACAGGCAATGATCATGTTACATTGTATGTAATAATAATCCTCCAATGACAGACCTCTATGTACAGTGTGATCTCCATCTATGTATAGTGTGTAATGTGTGTTCTCTCTCTATCACTCACCTCCTCTCTGGGAGAAGTGTCCGCTCTGAGCTTTCCACTCTTACTGCTGTGTGGGTTGCTGTTGACATCTTCAACTTGTATGGTTTATAGTTGATTGTGTATGTATGTAGGTCAGTGAGGTCAGGTCAGTGTATGTAAGTCAGGTCAGTGTATGTAAGTCAGGTCAGTGTATGTAGGACAGGTCAGTGTGTGTGTGTGTGTGTGTGTGTGTGTGTGTGTGTGTGCGCGCGCGCACACACAACAGGGTATGTGTGTCAGGTACGTCACCCCGCGCCACTCCACCGACCGCGCGCCCCGAACCCCCCCCCCCCCCCCAGGAGCCGGCTTGGCTTCGGGCTGAAGCCCCTGGTCTTTTTGGCACCTAGAAACGCCCCTGGGGGCACCAGTCTTTGATGGGGGCACCAGTCTGTGATGGGGGCACTAGTCTTTGAGTGTGAGTGAACTTAAACTGTATCGCTATGCTGTGGTTCCTGTAGGTTTTGTGTGCGTGCAGGGAGGGGGGGTTGGGGGGCCTCTATGTCCATTTTGCTTGGGGCCCCCAAATTCCTTCAAACGACCCTGCGTGTGAGTACACTTGATACCTGACAGCCGCAGAACAGATGCCCCTCTGATCCTTCCCACGCGTTCCCCCCTCCTCTCCCTGTGCTTGATAATGGAGGTGAAGTCCGCTCCATTATCCATTATGATGTTCTTCCAACCACTTCACAGTGCCTCTCTGATCCTCCCCCGTGCTCTCCCCTCCTCTACTTGCGCTAGATGACAGAGGTCACTGCAATGGCTCCTTTTCAGCCTCACAGCCAGCACACCTCCTGTCCCTGCTTTCTCTGCATGCCTGGTTGCTGTGAATCTCCCTCAAACACCACAGTAGAAGAGGGGCACATTTAGGTCTGGTTCACACTGCTGCAATGTCAAACATCACATGTGATTCGCACCTCACTGCTGTGCAAATCTCATGTGATGTTTGTGCGATGCAAATTCAGCCATACAGATTGTATGGCTGAAATCGCATTCAGACCAAACTCACACAGGACCCATTTCTAGGCCCGCACCAGAATCGGATCGCATGGGTGTTCACACAGATTCCTGTCCGAATTCACACACAGTTCAGCAGTGTGAACTGCCTGTGAGTTGTATGCGATGCAGGAACCCATACTGGATTCGCAGGGTTCCCGCATCACTGCAGTGTGAACCGATCCTAAGAGTACCTGTCTTGCTCAGCAGTAGCCTGGCCTGTCTTCACAAATTCTGGCCCTGCTACCCGCACATGCAATTTCTGCGGGGCAGCGAGTACTTCTGGCTCCCTTGCAAGCCTGGCCAACCACAACTCACAAATGGCCTTCAGTAAAACACATTGGGGAAAGAAGAAAGAAAATTTTCTGTGATTCTGAACTGTGCATGCGCAGTCTGAAGCCAGTCGTTTAGTGAACTGCTGGGCTCAGCCTCAGATTAGGCAGTGGGATGTGGTTTAAATTCACACACCGCACCAGTAGAGACCGAGCCCAGCAGTTCACTAATTGGCTGGCTCCAGACTGCGCATGCACAGTTCAGAATCACAGACAAGGATTTTTTCTAAAGTATTTTATCACCAGCTGCCCATGAGTTGTGACCAGGCTAGGAGGTATTTAACCACCTGCAAACCACACTAATTTCATGATACGCCCCTGCCCCAAAAATCTGCAAAAAAAGATGTGGGGGGGGGGGGGGGGAATGTTCCTGAATGGCGGTTTGGAAATGTGGTGACCCTAGATGGAATGTTTAATGCAGACTTCATGCTGATTCACATTTCTGTGGGCTGAACATCCTTTGCATGTCTAAGGATGATGTTTCCATTTACTTTGGCAGTGTGTGATAGCTGTCACCTACATCACTGAGCACATTGGGAGGACTCTGGGTGGACGCATCTTGTTTGTGTTTATAACAAATAATGTTTTTTTCTTGATATAGAAGATCTTCAATCATTTGGAGAACTGCTTGCTAACCACGTTTTGCATCTACTGTGCATGGCCACATAAAACAACTTTATTGATATTTAACACAATTATTGTGCACATGGCAGCTACTGAAGGCGGGTGGCGACGGCAACGGGCAGAGAGTCGCTGATTGCTGCCATTACTAGTAAAAAAAAAAAATGTCCCCGGATTTCATTTTAAAAATCTGATCACCTTATGCTAGATGCTTGGGGGTGCCATTAAGAATAAATGGTGCATGTCTGCAGGAGGCAGTGGGGCTGATTTACTAATGAATCTGCGCTGCGCCGGTACATGCCTTAATTAGTGCGCTGGATGAAGCCCTAATTAGGCGCATGAACCGGCGGCAGCAGCAGCGCGATGTGATTGATAACTAAAGCCGCCGCCGAACTCCCTGTATAAGTCTATGGGGGGAAATCTTAATAGTGAATTTTAAAGGCTAATCTGCAAGTTTTGTCCTAAAAAGTGTTTGGGGACCTCAGTCCTGCCCCAGGGGACATGTACCAATGCTTTTTTTATTTTTTAAAACGGCCGTTTTTTCGGGAGCAGTGATTTTAATAATGCTAAAAGTGCAATAATAAAAGTGTAATTTTTCTTTAAATTTCGTACTATGGGGGTCTCTAATGTCAGCATGTGAAAAAGCGCATGTTTCCCGTGGTTAGAACTGTCTCTGCACAAAATGTCATTTTTCAAAGGAAAAAAGCCATTTAAAACTGACTCGCGGCAATAATGAATTGTCGGCTCCCGGCAATTGCAGGAGAATTCATTCATTCAAAAAAGGGAAAAAAAAAGCGTGGGGGTCCCCCCAAATTCAATAACCAGACCCTTTAGGTCTGGTATGGATATTAAGGGGAACCCCGCCGTCAATTTTTTAAAAAAAATGACGTGGGGTTCCCCCCAAATATCCATAACCAGACCCTTCGGGTCTGGTGTGGAATTTAAGGGGAACTCCACTCCAAATTAAAAAAAAAATGGCGTGGAGTCCCCCCTAAAATCCACACCAGACCCCTTATCCGAGCACGTTGACCTGGCCGGCCGCAGAAAAGAGGGGGGGACAGAGCGCGGCCCCCCCCCTCTCCTGAACCGCACCAGGCCACATGCCCTCACCATTGGGAGGGTGTTTTGGGGTGCCCCCCAAAACACCTTGTCCCCATGTTGATGAGGACAAGGGTCTCTTCCCCACAACCCTTGCCCGGTGGTTGTGGGGGTCTGCGGGCAGGAGGCTTATCGAAATCTGGAAGACCCCTTTAACAAAGGGGCCCCCCAGATCCCGGCCCCCCCCCTGTGTGAAATGGTAATGGGGTACCTTGTACCTCTACCATTTCACGAGAAAAAAAATGTAAAGGGTTAAAAAAGACAAGAGCCGGTTTTTTTCAAGTCCTTTATTATCTTCTTTCTTCTTTTCTTCGGGTTTCTTCTTCCTCCTCCTTCTTCTTCCTCTGCTTCTGTCTTGGGTCTTCTATTCCCGCATCTTGCCCGGCGTGTTCTTCCATCTTCTGTTCCTCCCGCTGTCCTTCTCGTCCGCATCTTCTTCTCCTTCTTCTTCTTCGCCGGAGGCGCCGCTTCCAATTGAAATCCCCGCTGTCTGCCGGACCACGCCCCCCCCTCTGACGCCACGGGCAAGCTCTTAGGAGTGTGCTGCAAGTGCGTCCGAGGGGGGCGTGGTCACATGTCAGAGGGCGGCCAATTCAATTTGAAGCTCGTGCGCGGCTTTTTCTTTGCCAGAGTCGCCGCTTCCAATTGAATTGCCCGCTTTCTGGAACATGTGACCACGCCCCCCTCTGACGCACAGGCACCACACGGGGACTTTCCTAAGAGCTTGCCCGTGGCGTCAGAGGGGGGGCGTGGTCCGGCAGACAGCGGGGATTTCAATTGGAAGCGGCCGCTCCGGCGAAGAAGAAGAAGAAGAAGATGCGGACGAGAAGGACAGCGGAAGAAGATGGAAGAACACGCCGGGCAAGATGCGGGAATAGAAGACCCAAGACAGAAGCAGAGGAAGAAGAAGATGGAGGAGGAAGAAACCCGAAGGAAAGAAGAAAGAAGATAATAAAGGACTTGTCAAAAACCGGCTCTTGTCTTTTTTTACACTGACACTTTTTTTTACTCGTGAAATGGTAGAGGTACAAGGTACCCCATTACCATTTCACACAGGGGGGGGGCCGGGATCTGGGGGGCCCCTTTGTTACAGGGGTCTTCCAGATTTCGATAAGCCTCCCGCCCGCAGACCCCCACAACCACCGGGCAAGGGTTGTGGGGAAGAGACCCTTGTCCTCATCAACATGGGGACAAGGTGTTTTGGGGGGCACCCCAAAACACCCTCCCAATGTTGAGGGCATGTGGCCTGGTGCGGTTCAGGAGAGGGGGGGGGCCGCGCTCTGTCCCCCCCTCTTTTCTGCGGCCGGCCAGGTCAACGTGCTCGGATAAGGGGTCTGGTGTGGATTTTAGGGGGGACTCCACGCCATTTTTTTTAAAATTTGGGGTGGAGTTCCCCTTAAATTCCACACCAGACCCGAAGGGTCTGGTTATGGATATTTGGGGGGACCCCCACGTCATTTTTTTTAAAAATTGATGGCGGGGTTCCACTTAATATCCATACCAGACCTGAAGGGTCTGGTTATTGAATTTGGGGGGACCCCCACGTCATTTGAATAATTTTTTTAAATTCGTACCATGGGGGGGGGGGGGGGGATGTCAGCAGGTGAATAAAGCGCACTTTTCCTGTGGTTAGAAATATGTCTTTGCACAAAATGACATTCTGAAAAAAAAAAAAAAAAAAAAAAAAAAAAAGCCATTTAAAACTGACTCGCGGCAATAATGAATTGTCGGCTCCCGGCAATTGCAGGAGAATTCATTCATAAAAAAACGAAAACAAAAAGCGTGGGGGTCCCCCCAAATTCAATAACCAGACCCTTTAGGTCTGATATGGATATTAAGGGGAACCCCGCCGTCAATTTTTTTTAAAAAATGACGTGGGGTTCCCCCCAAATATCCATAACCAGACCCTTCAGGTCTGGTGTGGAATTTAAGGGGAACTCCACTCCAAATTTAAAAAAAAATGGCGTGGAGTCCCCCCTAAAATCCACACCAGACCCCTTATCCGAGCACGTTGACCTGGCCGGCCGCAGAAAAGAGGGGGGGACAGAGCGCGGCCCCCCCCCTCTCCTGAACCGCACCAGGCCACATGCCCTCAACATTGGGAGGGTGTTTTGGGGTGCCCCCCAAAACACCTTGTCCCCATGTTGATGAGGACAAGGGTCTCTTCCCCACAACCCTTGCCCGGTGGTTGTGGGGGTCTGCGGGCAGGAGGCTTATCGAAATCTGGAAGACCCCTTTAACAAAGGGGCCCCCCAGATCCCGGCCCCCCCCCTGTGTGAAATGGTAATGGGGTACCTTGTACCTCTACCATTTCACGAGAAAAAAAAAGTGTCAGTGTAAAAAAAGACAAGAGCCGGTTTTTGACAAGTCCTTTATTATCTTCTTTCTTCTTTCCTTCGGGTTTCTTCTTCCTCCTCCTTCTTCTTCCTCTGCTTCTGTCTTGGGTCTTCTATTCCCGCATCTTGCCCGGCGTGTTCTTCCATCTTCTTCCGCTGTCCTTCTCGTCCGCATCTTCTCCTTGTTCTTCTTCGCCGGAGGCGCCGCTTCCAATCGAAATCCCCGCTGTCTGCCGGACCACGCCCCCCCTCTGACGCCACGGGCAAGCTCTTAGGAAAGTCCCCGTGTGGTGCCAGTGCGTCAGAGGGGGGCGTGGTCACATGTTCCAGAAAGCGGGCAATTCAATTGGAAGCGGCGACTCTGGCAAAGAAAAAGCCGCGCACGAGCTTCAAATTGAATTGCCCGCCCTCTGACATGTGACCACGCCCCCCTCTGACGCACTGGCAGCACACTCCTAAGAGCTTGCCCGTGGCGTCAGAGGGGGGGGGGGCGTGGTCCGGCAGACAGCGGGGATTTCAATTGGAAGCGGCGCCTCCGGCGAAGAAGAACAAGAAGGAGAAGAAGATGCGGACGAGAAGAACAGCGGAAGAAGATGGAAGAACACGCCGGGCAAGATGCGGGAATAGAAGACCCAAGACAGAAGCAGAGGAAGAAGAAGGAGGAGGAAGAAGAAACCCGAAGGAAAGAAGAAAGAAGATAATAAAGGACTTGTCAAAAACCGGCTCTTGTCTTTTTTAACCCTTTACATTTTTTTTTACTCGTGAAATGGTAGAGGTACAAGGTACCCCATTACCATTTCACACAGGGGGGGGGCCGGGATCTGGGGGGCCCCTTTGTTAAAGGGGTCTTCCAGATTTCGATAAGCCTCCTGCCCGCAGACCCCCACAACCACCGGGCAAGGGTTGTGGGGAAGAGACCCTTGTCCTCATCAACATGGGGACAAGGTGTTTTGGGGGGCACCCCAAAACACCCTCCCAATGTTGAGGGCATGTGGCCTGGTGCGGTTCAGGAGAGGGGGGGGGCCGCGCTCTGTCCCCCCCTCTTTTCTGCGGCCGGCCAGGTCAACGTGCTCGGATAAGGGGTCTGGTGTGGATTTTAGGGGGGACTCCACGCCATTTTTTTTTTAATTTGGAGTGGAGTTCCCCTTAAATTCCACACCAGACCTGAAGGGTCTGGTTATGGATATTTGGGGGGAACCCCACGTCATTTTTTTTAAAAATTGATGGCGGGGTTCCCCTTAATATCCATACCAGACCTAAAGGGTCTGGTTATTGAATTTGGGGGGACCCCCACGCTTTTTTTTTGGTGTTTTTAATGAATGAATTCTCCTGCAAATTCCAAGAGCTGACAATTCATTATTGCCGCGAGTCAGTTTTAAATGGCTTTTTTCCTTCAGAATGTCATTTTTCACATGCTGACATTACACCCAGGGCCGCCATCAGGGGGGTACAGGCAGTACACCTGCAGGGCCGCCATTAGGGGGGTACAGGCATTACACCGCCCGGGGGTCCCCAGGGGCCCCCAGGGGCCCGGATGGGAACCACCCTAAAACAAAAAAAACAATTTTTTTTTTTTTTTTTTTTGTTTAAGGGCTCCGAAGGTCCCCAGGGGCCCGGAGGCCACTAAGGGCCCCAGATGGCAAGCCCTTTTTTTAAAATAAAATATATATATTTAAAAAAATATATATATTTTTTTAATATATTTTTTTTTTTTTTTTTTAAGGAAAGGGCCCAGAGGTCCCCAGGGCCCTGGAAGGCTACCCCCTTGTTTTTTTACTTTTTTTCGATAAATGTTATATTTAAAAAATATATATATATGTATTTTCTCTCTTTTGTATTTTTATTTGATAAAGAGCACAGAGGTCCCCAGGGCCCCGGATGGCTACCCCCCTTTTTTATATATATTTTTCTTTATTTCTTATTTCTGTCAAAATTTTTGTAAAGGGCCCCTCCGCTCCTCAATTTGTGGCACCACCCCCCCCCCCCCGCTTCTCAATTTCATGCGGCAGCACCCCCCCCCCGGTTCTCTGCTCCAGGGGGCCCATGCCTGAAGCTGTGTAAGGGGCCCCAAAATTCATGATGGCGGCCCTGTACACCTGTAAGGGGCCCGGGGGTCCGGAGGTGCCCAGATGCCTGGAGGCCCCCCAGCGCCCCAGATGGTAACCCCCCTCTTTTTTTTTTTGTATATATATTTGTTAGTTGGTTTTTGTAGGATTTTTTATTAAAGGGCCAATTTTTGGAATTTAATATTTTTTAGCAGTCTGGAGGTCCCCAGGGCCCCGGGTGGCAACCCCCCAAATTTTTTGTTATTAAAGGGCCAATGTTTTGGTTTAGGGGTCTGGAGGTCCCCAGTGGCCTGGTCCCCAGTGGCCCGGAGATCCCCAGGGCTCCAGATGACAACCCCCCACCTTTACAAAAAAATCAAAAAAAAAACATATGATATATTTTTTGGTTATTTTTTAAACATATATATATATAATATAATTTTGAAAGCTCCCAGAGGGCCCCTTTTTGCTTCTAAAAATGTTATAAACATTTTCCCCAGGTTTGTTACTTTTTACTTTAATTTCTTTTTTAAAGTGTATTTTGTGCGTGAAGTCGAGAGAGAGGAGCTGGACTTGCAATCGCCATCCTTCTCCATGCCCCCGGTGGCAATGGTGGGTGTGAGGGGGGCCTCACCCCACCTGCTACACTTGGGAGCCCAATGGGACAGAGGGACTCCCCCTATGAAGGAGTGTAGCCCACCCAGCCAGCCCTGTAGGTCCTTCACCTCCCTTTATTTTAGGAGACCTCATGGCCAAAGTGTGTGCAAGTGTGGTGTTTTTTTTGTGGGGGGGGGGGGGTGGTTATACTAAGCACAGGCGTACCTTGCATAGCACACCCACCGGGAGCTGGGCTGACACCACCAAACTCAATTCATATGTAGCCGAGACCGGGATCCGAACCCTTGGCTGCAGAGGTGAACGGCTTGTCAGCGCAGTGCCATTCACGTTGAGCCACCGCAGCTCCCACCCAATGTTATTTTTTTTTTTTAGATTTTTGGTAGTTTTTTTTTATTAAAGGGCCCAGAGCTCCCAAGGCAACCCCCTTTTTTATTATTTTATATATGTAGATATTGTAATTTATTTTTCATTAAAGAGCCCAGAAGTTTCTTTTTATTAAAGGGCCCAGTGGTCCCCAGGGCCCCCGGATGGCTACCACCCTTTTTAATATATATTTTTCTATATGTATTTTTTAGTAAAGGAACCCCCCGCTTATCAAATTGCGGCAGCCCCCCCCCCTTCTTAATATCAGGCGGCACCCCCCCCCCCTATTCTCTGCTCCAGGGGGCCCATGCCTGAAGCTGTGTAAGGGGCCCCATAATTCCTGATGGCGCCCCTAATTGCCTCCCCCCCCCCATGGTACGAAATTTCAAGGAATTTTTCACTTTTATTGGTGCACTTTAACCACTTCCATACCGCGCCTATTCTGGCACTTCTCTCCTTCATGTAACAATTATATTTTCTTCCTTGAAACTTACTCAGGACCCCCAAACATTATATATATTTTATTAACAAACACCCTAGGGAATAAAGTGGCGGCCATTTTTTCGGACACATTTCCAACAGTATTTGTGCCAAAAATTTTCTAACGTTTTTTTTTTTTTTTGGCTTTCCAAAAAAAAACCTGTTTCATGAATGACAAAATAAGAAAGCAGTAAAGCTAGGCCAATTTTTAGGGATAAGGTAAAAGATGATGTTACACCGAGTAAATAGATACCTAACTTGTCACGCTTTCATATTGCGCACACTCATGGAATGGCGCTAAACTTCGTTATTAAAAATCTCCATAGGCAACGCTTGACTTTTTTTCTCAGGTTACCACTTTTGAGTTACAGAGGAGGTCTAGTGCTAACATTATTGCTCTCGCTCTAACGCACGCTATGATACCTCACATGTGGGGTTTGAAGGATGTTTACATATGTGGGTGGGACTTGCATGCGTGTTCGCTTCTGAGTGCGAGCTACTAGGGACAGGAGCATTTAAATTCCTTTGTTATTTTATTTTTTTACTTAATATTTTATTTTTTGCACTTGTTTGTCCCTTTGTTTGTATTATTTTTCACTTTTCTTCCTATTACAAGGAATGTAAACATCCCTTGTAATAGGACTAGTGTGTGACAGGTCCTCTTTATAGAGAAAGGCGGGGTCAATTAGACCCCACATCTGTCCTCCAGGCTGGAAATCATGGAATTGGTAAAAAAAAAAACATCTCATGCTTTCAGCTGCAATCATGTTCGTTCAGCACAGTAGCGTAGTGTGTAGCATGTTCACCTAGCAGCAAAAGGGTTGCTGGTTCGAATCCCGCCCGTGACACTATCTGCCTGGAGTTTGCATGTTCTCCCTGTGCGGGTTTCCTCCCACAATCTAAAAACATGCTGTAAATTGGATCCTGTCTAAATAAGCCCTAATGTGCAGTAGGAGATTTAGGTTTTGTGCTGCCCTAGGCCTGACCAAATTTTGGCACCCCCCTAATAGAAAAATGACCCACCCTTCCTGTCAAGGCCACACCCTGTTTTTTTATGACCCACCCAGGAATTTTCAGGGGACACACACAAGTTCTGTGGGGGGGGACTTGGGGGGGCCCTTAATTTGCCTACTTTTTCGATCACTTCCTGTTTGGCTATGGGGCAGGAAGTGAAGGCCAATCTCCCCAAACGGACAGGGATAATACAAAATAAACTGACAGAGCTTCTAACCCCCCCCCCCCCCACCAACTCTATCCAAAATGAAAGAAATCCAAAAAATAAAAGTGATGATTATTGTTCCAGTTTAACCCCAAATTTCAGATCATTTTATTGAGAGGCTTAAGAAAATATAACCATGCCAATAGGCCACGATCCAGCGTTGCTAATATGTGAATGAATGTGTTAGGGACCCCCACAAACACCACCCAATGTTAAATCAACTATTTTCATGTTTGTTTTGGGGATGCCTGCACCCCTGATAGGGTAAAGACACCTCACAAATGTTGTCACTTTCTACTTAATTCATTCACTTCCTGCCACACAGCCAAACAGGAAGTGAGGGAAACACCTGAGTAATGTTTTGTTGGGGACACACAGATCAATATAAATAGTTTCCCATTTTGGAAATGGCATTTTGCTGTGTACACCCCAAATTAGTAGGAATCTTGGACTTTGGGGTCCATTTACTAAAGGCAAATCCACTTTGCACTACAAGTGGACAAGCAAGGAAGAAAACTCAAAACTTGGCGGGATTGGAAGTAAAAACCATCAGTGCTTCCCTTCTGATTTTCATTGCCTACGCTTCTACTGCAGAGCGGCTTTGCCTTTACTAAACCCCAAAGTAACTAATCATTTGGGGTGTACACTGCAGTGCAATTTGCTTAATGGTGACACTAGTTAGATTGACCTGTGTCCCAAAGAAAAGACCATTGGTAGGGTTTTAACCTCACTTCCTGTTCAGCTGTGTGACAGGAAGTGAAGCCAATTTTAGGAAAAGGGACACAAAGCCCAACCTAAAAACACTAGCAGGGGTTCTAACACTCAATTGGCTTCCCTCAAACAACCCACAATTAGAATAGGATTGTCTTGTGCTAGTTTCAAGCACAGCGCTGTAAATCAGCACTTCAAGCCTGTCCAAAAAAAAACACACCACCCCCCCCCCCCCCCACCTCCAACAGGCCCTGTTTGCAGCTTTTCCTACATCTTGCACATGTGCTTTAAAAAGTCAGTCTGGACATCAGTTCTAGGAAACATTACTTACCGCTTTGTCCTTCCTTTTCTGGTGACTAAACATTTCATGCATACACACCAGGAAAGAGCTTAGAGACAAATCACACTTGATGGTTTAGGCCCAAACTAGTTCAGCTGCAGCGGTTGAAATCCATAGCAGGAAAAAAATAATCACAAAACAAACTTCAAAATTTGAAAGTAAATTTTATTGGTCCACAAAACAAGGAAAGCAAAACAAAAAATTACAAATAAACACACCAAAAATATATAAAAACACCTAAAAACAAAAAAGACCAACGTTTATTTCACAGTCATTGGAAAATAAATCATGCTTTTGAAATAACAGGATAGACCCACAGGATTAAAACATTAGTCATTAACATCTTGAGAAACATTTAGCAAAATTATGTAGCAGAGAAAACATCAAAAAATACAAAACTTGCTCCAAAACATCTCTGTTTCACTCCGCCATTACTTCCAGCCAGCAAATCTGCCCCCTCTGAGGGGCAGCTGACACGTGCAGTATCCACGCTTTTTATAACATGTGTGCTAATGAACCAATTGGAAACACATGAAGAAATGTCAGCCTCTAGTTTGTGTGCACTTGGAACTGCTTACACCTGTTAAGGATGTCCTTAAATTACTAAGCCAAAAAAAGAGCTTTCTGAGCATGCTCAGAAAGATGCAAGTCATTTTCAGGATGAAACTTCCAACTTCTTTTTCTAACTGTTCGAGCATGCCCAGTTCACTCGAAATGCAGTACCAGAATCAAATCTGCAATGGCGGATGAAAGCATTAGAGGTGTTAAATTTTTTTTTGGTCCCCCTGAAGTGATGCTTTACAAGCTGAACGGGAGGTCTTATAGAATTTTTACGTAACAAACCTAAATAGTAATAATTTAAACGCCCCTGTCCCTAGTAGCTCGCAGTCAGAAGCGAACAAGCAGCATTTTTATTGTTTCCGGTTACCAGTTTAGATTTACAGATGAGGTCTAGTGCTATAAATATTCCTCTTGCTGTTACGCACGCTATGATACCTCACATGTGTGGTTTGAAGAATGTTTCCATATATGGGGGCGGGCCTTAAATGTGTAAGCCCCGCCCACATATTGAACCCCCGTTCAAACCCCACATGTGAGGTATCATAGCGTACGTTAGAGCGAGAGCAATACTTTTAGCACTAGACCTCCTCTGTAAATCTAAACTGGTAACCTGAAACACATAAAAAAGCGTTGCCTATGGGTATTTTCAAGTACTGAAGTTTGGCGCCATTCCATGAGTGTGTGCAATATTAAAGTGTAACATGTTGGGTATCTATTTACTCGGTGTAACATCATCTTTCACATTATGGCCATAAATTGGGCTAACTTTAGTGTATTCTTAATTTGTAACCACTTGAGCCCCAGAGCATATTACTGGTCACTGACGGGGCCATTTTTTGCATTTCAACACTGCGTCATTTTGACTGACAATTGCGTGGTTGTGCGACGTGGCCCCCAAAAAAATTGGGCGTCCTCATCCTCCCCCCCCCCCCCCCCCCTAAAAATTCAATTTTTTTTTTTTGTTGGTGGTATTTGATCACCTCTGCGTCTTTTCTTATTTTTGCTTGACCCAAAACTATAGCGACAATTTGGTAACTAAAAAAACATCTTTTTTACGGTTTGCTATAATAAATCTCCCCCAAAATATATTCAAAAAATGTTTGCCCTCAGTTTAGGCCGATAAGTATTCTTGGACATCTTTTTGGTTGCAAAAAATCACAATAAGCGTTTGATTGGTTTGGGCAAAAGTTCTAAGTAGGGGTTGGTCTTATGGGTTTTTTTGGAATAATTTTTTGTTTTACTAGTAATGGTGGCTATCATTGTTTTTTCTGTCTAATGCGACATTGTGGCGGACACATTTTTGTGAGATTTGGCATTTTTGTAGCGAGCAATGGTATATCAATGCATTGCTTACTATAAAAATGACACTGGCAGGGAAGGGGTTAACACTAGGGGCGCGGAAGGGGTTGAATATGTTACCTGGGTGTGTTCTAACTGTAAAGGGGGTGGGACTGTGTAGGGGAAATGACAGATCGCTGTTCATACATTGTAGGGACAGACGAGCAGGCATTCCCCCCCCCCCCTGACAGGACCGGGATAAAGGGGAACTCCACCCCAAATTACCAAAAAAAACGGCGTGGGGGTCCCCCTTCTGGTGCACAACAGGCTCTTAGATTTGATCTGGAACATAAGGGGTTAAACCCACGCCAAAAAACGGCGTGGGGTTCCCCCTCAGATCCAGACCAAACCCTTCTCCCAGGCACGCAGTCTGGCCGGACAGGAATGGGGGTGGGGACGAGCGAGCGCCCCCCCCCCCTCCTGAGCCGTACCAGACCACATGCCCTCGACATGGGGGAGTGTGTGCTGTGGGGGAGGGGGGCACTGCCCCCCCACCCCAAAGCACTCTTGTCCCCATGTCGAAAGGGACAAGAGCCTCTTCCCGACAACCCTGGCCGTTGGTTGTCGGGGTATGCGGGCGGGGGGCTTATCAGAATCTGAGAGCCCCCTATATTAAGGGGGCCCCCAGATTCTGGCCCCCCCACCCTATGTGAATGAGTATGGGGTACATCGTACCCCTACCCATTCACCGGGTGGAAAAGTGTAAACACAAAAAAAAACACACAGAAAAAAATAATTTATTAGTCAGCTCCGGGGGTCTTCTGCCGGGACCCCCCACCACCAGCCCATTGGGCCCCGGGCTTCGCCGTCTTCTGCCGGGGGGGGACACCCACCGATGATCTCCGCCATGTCCAGCCAGGCCCCCACCCCAAAATTAGCTCTTTCACATCCGGGGGGGGCCGGCCGAAAGAAGCAGAGAACAACGGGGGCGGAGCCCCTCGGTCTTCCAGACGTTTTCTGCCGGGGGGGCTCCAGCCCCGCACCGGTCTTCGCCGCCGCCTTCCGCCGGGGGGGACACCCACCGATGCTCTCGGCCATGTTCGGCCAGGCCCCCTACCCCAAACAAAGCTCTTTTACATCCGGGGGGGGCCGGCGGAAATGGCGGAGAACAACGGGGGGCGAAACCCCTCCTCGGTCTTCGCCTTCCGCCGGGGGGGTACACCTACCCCCCCCCCGGTCTTCGCCGCCGCCTTCCGCCGGGGAGAGAGACACCCACCGATGCTCTCCGCCATGTTCGGCCAGGCCCCCTACCCCAAACAAAGCTCTTTTACATCCGGGGGGGGCCGGCGGAAATGGCGGAGAACAACGGGGGCGTCGCCACTCCTCGGTCTTCTAGCCGTCTTCTGCCGGGGGGGGGAAACACCCACCCATGCTCTCCGCCATGCTCGACTGTGCCCCCACCCCAAAATGAAGCTCTTTTACATCCGGGGGAGGGCCGGCCGAACACAGCGGAGAACAACGGGGGTGTCGCCCCACCTCGGGCTCCTCCCAGGGCTTCTTTCGCCGTCTTCCGCCGGAGGGCGCCACTCTCCGGGCTTCTCGACGTTGTCTTCCGCCGCGGGGGCCAGGCCTTCTTCTTTGCCGCCCCCTTCGATTTTTTCGGCCTGGACGGGGGTCGCACATCCCATCCAGGACTTGGACGTGGCGGGCTTCTCGTCGCTCTCTTCTGCCGCTGCCCCCTTCACCACGAAGCTCCGTGCTTGTTTGATGAGGGCAGCGGGCTTCCGTCGTCTTCTCCGGGGCGAGGGTCGTACATCCCACCCCGGATTTCGTCGCCGTCTTCTGCCGCTGCCCCCTTCACCACGAAGCTCCGTGCTTGTTTGATGAGGGCAGCGGGCTTCCGTCGCAGTCTTCCGCCGCGGGGTGACACTCGCGGGCTTCTTCTTCCATTCGATGTTGACACGGCGAGGTCCGGCGCTGAAATGCCTTCTGAGCGGCGGGCAAGGACTTATATTGGCATTGGGCGTGGGCGTGGTTATGCCAACATGTGACCTTAACCCATGTGACAGTGATGTCACGTCACATCACTGTCACATGGGTTGAGGTCACATGTTGGCATAACCACGCCCACGCCCAATGCCAATATAAGTCCTTGCCCGCCGCTCAGAAGGCATTTCAGCGCCGGACCTCGCCGTGTCAACATCGAATGGAAGAAGAAGCCCGCGAGTGTCACCCCGCGGCGGAAGACTGCGACGGAAGCCCGCTGCCCTCATCAAACAAGCACGGAGCTTCGTGGTGAAGGGGGCAGCGGCAGAAGACGGCGACGAAATCCGGGGTGGGATGTACGACCCTCGCCCCGGAGAAGACGACGGAAGCCCGCTGCCCTCATCAAACAAGCACGGAGCTTCGTGGTGAAGGGGGCAGCGGCAGAAGAGAGCGACGAGAAGCCCGCCACGTCCAAGTCCTGGATGGGATGTACGACCCCCGTCCAGGCAGAAGAATTTGAAGGGGGCGGCGGAAGACCCTCAAAAGTGAAAACGTTCACCAGGTGAATGGGTAGGGGTACGATGTACCCCATACTCATTCACATAGGGTGGGGGCCCGAAATCTGGGGGCCACCTTATTAAACGGGGCTCCCAGATTCTGATTGGCTCCCGCCCGCATACCCCGACAACCAATGGCTAGGGTTGTCGGGAAGAGGCTCTTGTCCCGATCGACATGGGGACAAGAGTGCTTTGGGGTGGGGGGGCAGCGCCCCCCTCCCCCAAAGCACACACTCCCCCATGTCGAGGGCATGTGGTCTGGTACGGCTCAGGAGGGGGGGGGCCGCTCGCTCGTCCCCACCCCCATTCCTGTCCGGCCAGACTGCATGCCTGGGATGAGGGCTTGGTACGGATCTGGGGGGGAACCCCACGCCGATTTTGGCGTGGGTTAACCCCTCACGTTCCGGACCAAGCCGGAGAGCCTATTGTACCCCTGGGGGGGAAGCCGCGCCGGTTTCACATTTGAAATTTGGCGCGGAGTTCCCCTTCAGTGTCAGCGCAGCCCGAGAACAGCTCGGAGCTTGCCGTGCGCCGCTCCAGGCAGTGCAAACACTGCTACGCCGCCTGGTATTTACCAAGGATTTCCCGGCGTACTGAAGAGGCGCGCGGTGAGCTCCGATTTTTCCCTCTGCGCATGCCCAGTATGCAAGTGAACCTTCCGAGGTTCTAGCGTACTTTGCAAGGGCACGGGGATCGGGTCCCAAAAGTCACTTTCCCTTTCAAATCGGCCCGCCACACAAGTTGAAACACATGTCACTACACTTCCCCTGCATCACCCCCTCCCTCCCCTCATAAACTCCCGCCCGAATCCCCGATGTTTACATTACTAAATGCCGCACGCCAGCTCTGTACTGGCGTGCTGTGCGCCCTCTTCTGGGCGCATTAGGCACTTTAGTAAATGAGGAAACACGCTGCACTGGCAGCGTGTTTCTTTTGTAAATGTCAAAAACAGGTTTACTCCTGCTTGTGCACCATGAGTCTTGGCGCACAGGCTTGGTAAATCAGCCCAAGTGTGTTCCTGTGTGGTGCCGGAAACACATGTTGAAATTTGTATTTAACTAAGTGCAAGTGGTGTGAACCAGCCCTGAAATGTTGAATGATTTTATATTCACCATAGGCATGTCTTTATCACAATTTTCTCTTTATTTCAGTGTGTATGTGCCACCACGCCTGTTTTCTTATTTATGGATCTTTAGAAAAAGCAACAGTGAGCAGCTGGTCCCGT
Source organism: Rana kukunoris (assembly GCA_029574335.1). Classification (NCBI taxonomy): domain Eukaryota; kingdom Metazoa; phylum Chordata; class Amphibia; order Anura; family Ranidae; genus Rana; species Rana kukunoris. Next base: position 212,376,846 of record CM056054.1, on the reverse strand, counting down.
ATTACACATGTATCAATGATAATGTCACTGATTATCAGCATTCAGTACTCAGTGTTTGGATATATATCTTTCACAGGATCCACACACGATAATGTACAAATATTCATTTACTAGAAGACATTTCTACTTCCTATTGGCAATAAAATATACAGTATATTTTTTCCATTTGAATAGCTTATGATATTTTGTTCCAGCTGCATAATGATATCGTAGGGGATCTTAAAGTGGATGTAATCCCTCACATATACCCAGTGAAGGAAACAGCCTCAGATAATACACAGAGATGAAACAAATCTCCCTTCATAAGTTTTACATGTATATCTGCTGTCTTCATCTGTATATATCCTTTAGAAAGTGCACGCCCTGTTAACGTTTTTCTCTTCCTGTTTAGCACTGGGATTATTGGCATCAGGGGCGGCCCCGCCAATTAGGCCGCATGGGCACACGCCTCCTTTTTTCATTGCTGCCACCATTCCTTATTCATGCATCGGCCCTTTCAGGACGACGAGCGCATGAATTACAGCAGCTGTTTTTTTTTTTTAACCACCTGATTAGAGCCAGAGGTTGTAATAGGCTTTTCAAAATAGGGTGGGCTCCGGATGCACAGCATTGTGCACGGAGCACACCCAGGTGTGTTAGAGTAGCAAATGAATATTCGCTGTTCTAAAACTGAATCGCCTCTCTGCCAATCAGGAAGTGCCGGTGTGAGATGCGTTTCCTGACAGCCAAGATAACTGATTGGAGAAAAGGCACCCCCCTCTCCTCATAGGCAAAAATCTGTCTCATCAGTAGTAAATCTGTCTCAGACCTGTGCAAATCTGTCTCAGTTGGCTGCCCAGTGTTACAGATACATGGGGTCACAAATACACATAAGAGATGTCACAGGCAGTCTTATTTGCATCTAAATGTGTTGTTAGTTCGCTTGGTAAGTGTCTCTCATATGGATAAAGTCAAAATTGCTGCCATTTATTTCTCCTCACTGCATTGCAAATAAAAGTTTTAACCGGAAATATTAAAATGTCTGCATGTTTTTTAATTTTTTTTGTTTTTTTTAGCCTTGGAAGAGTTGAAACCTCTGCCAGTTAATTTTTTTCCTGCTGTGTAACATTGGGGAAATTTCACTTCACTTCCTGCCGTGCCGACGCAACAGGAAGTTAGAGGAAATCTTCCCATATTTCCATTACAGACAGTTGTCTTTGGGACAGGAATCTCCGTCAGAAGATTTGACTTCACCTCTTGTTCTGGGGACAGCTCTAAAATGTGGGATTTCCCCTGACTTTCTTTCTAATGATCACAGTACAAATAGAGGGGTGAATCTCCCCTGCAGGAACGCAGAGCTATAAAAACTCGACAGAGTCTCAGGCCGCGTACACACGACCGTGGTGTGTATGCTTTTCATCGAGAAAAGTGTCGAGGAACTCGACGAGGAAAAAAGAGAGCAAGTTCGCTTTTTCCTCGACGGGAGTCTCAATTTCCTCGTCGTGTTCCTCGTGGTTTTCGTTGAGAAACACGTTGGTGTGTATGCTTAGAAACCCGCGCACCTTCGGTAAAAGTAGCGCTTGTAATGGAAATAGCACATTTGTCACGCTGTAACAGACTGAAAAGTGCAAATGTCTCTTACCAAACTTTTACCTAACACGCAGTAACATGAGATTAGCAAAAGCAGCCCCAAGGGTTGTGCCAGTGGAATCGAACTTCCCCCACCGCTGTTGTATGTATTGTAGTCAACGCCTTTGAGAACGAGGAGATTTGGTCTTGACTGTGTGTACGCAAAGACAGCTTGTCAAGATTCTTGACAAGCCTGATGAGGAACTTGTAGAGGAAAATGATGTGTCTTTTCCGACGAGTTCCTCGGTCGTGTGTACGAGGCCTCACCCTTCCTCAAAACGAAAAAAATAATGTTTTAACACTCAAAGAGGTGCCCCCCCCATGAAAAATGTAAACTCAGCAGCCACTACTTACCTATCCAGGGAGCCTGCGATGGGTTTTCAGATGGGTGCTGCTGCCACCATTCCTAGTAAGGGAAACCGGCAGTGAAGCCTTTCAGTACCCTACTGCGCATGCGCAAAGCGAGCTGCGCTTTCTAATTGGCCTCACGGTGAAGGAAGGAGGAGGGGGGCGGAATTTCCGAGGGATGGCGCAGTGGCACCATCTCCGGAAGTGAGGAAGGGGACCTGTCAAAAACAGGTACCCCCCCCCCCCTGAAAGGTGCCATATGTAACAATAGAGGGGGGGAGGAGACGGATAAGCAGAACTTCCACTTTTGAACATAAGTCCGCTTTAATTCCCTCCCCCTCCCCCTCCCGCATTCGCCCTTTGCAGCTTTCGCAAGCCAGTTAAATACTGTGGAAGATGAGAACAAACACAGCCAAGTATTTAAGAAATGTGCCTGTAATCCGGCCCTGACAAAATGTATTGTAACTTTTTTCATATTAGTAGATTTGATGGTATGAGAGCAAACTTTTTTGTTTTAGGCTGGGTTCACACTAGTGTGGTGCGAATTTCAGCTCTCTTATCTCTGCAGATAGATAAGAGAAGTGTTCAGCAGATTAGCAATGTTTTAGCTGCGAATTTGGAGACCTGGGAGAAGTTACAGGGGAGAGGAGAGTGGGGGAGAAGTGTATTGAGCTGAATGAGAGAAATTCCTGAAGAGAAATGAACACATCTGCGAATCAGCTGCGTACCCATAGAAGATAATGGGACTGAATTTGCACCTGAGCCGCACCCCAAGGCATAAAATCCGCATACATTTTTACTGCAGTGTGCAGTGCGAATGCATCGCACATATGTGAACCAGCCTCTTTGAAAACAATGTATTTAAAAATGTTCTGCGTATTGGATGCGGTTTAAGCTGCACTCAATTCGCATAGGTGTGAACCCGGCCTGAATATTATTGTTATTTACCATTATAGGTGACCTGTTTGAGAATCACTGCATGGATGACAACCTGGCCACCGTGGGAAGATTTTGCAATGCAATAAGTATAATACTGACATACCCAATGGAGTGTTTTGTTGCCAGAGAGGTGAGTTTGCAGACCTATAACTGTACATGGCCAAATATACAAACATATAAAACACATATACACAACATTATAATAATGCAGCAACTGGCTCAGATCATTAGTAGCTCCACTTTGGTGGGGAAAATATTGCAAATATATATATATATATATAGCATATACAGTGGAACCTTGGATTACAAGCATAATCCATTCCAACTAGACGGCGGCGGTTGGGGGGGGGGGGACGCTTGGCTTTCTCTTTGGGGACTAGACAGCGGCAGCAGCTCTCCTCTCCTCCATTAGTGACTAGGGATGAGCTCCGCGTTTGATTCGAACGTATGTTCGACTCGAACATTGTCTGTTCGTACGTTCGACGAAATTCGAACAAAACGGGTCGTTCGCGCCAAATTTGAGTGACGTGCAATGGCCCATAATTCACTGCGGCATTGCGCGCTGATGATTGGCCAAACATGCAATATGAACCTGCATGCTTGGCCAATCACAGCGCGCAAAAAACGGAGAGCCATAATTGGCCAAGGCCAGGGTGGCTCAGGGCTTTAGCACACGCCCCACACTATATAAGGCCGCCTGCTGGGCGGCCTCGTGTAGTGTGTTCCAGCGCTGAACAGAGATCAGTCAAAGAGACAGAGAGATAGTCTTTTTATATAGCTAGATAGAGCAGGCAGGCTAGTCAGTTTAGCTTAATTTACAGTGTGTAGAGAATATATATACATCCCTAGGAGTTGTACATATATTTATACACTGTATAGCTTAGCTAGATCAGTTCTTCCTAATTTACTGGCAGGCAGATGATTGTGCTATTTAAAGACGTTATCACAGGTATAGACACCCAGCAGGTACAATATTTAAAGGAATTTTTCATTTTTTATTTTTATTTAAAGTGGAAGTATACTCTATACTACCACTTTTACCTACAGGCAAGACTATAATAAGGCTTACCTGTAGGTATAAAGAACGTCTCCTAAACTTGTACGGTTTAGGAGATATTCCCCCCGCCGATTGCAGCAGCGCATGCGCAGGGGGGTCCCTCGGCTGGCAGCCGCCGGACCTTGCCGAATTGAAAACTCCCGCGCGCAGTCCTGCTCCTGAATACATGTTCCCTGGGGCAAGACCAGGGTTCTCAAAGACGTTTTCCAACAATAACTTGAATATTGGGCTTTAAAATTAGCACTTTTGAATTTGAACGTTCGAGTCCCATAGACTTCAATGAGGTTCTAAATGTTCGCGCGAACGCGCGGTCTGTTCGAACGTTCTGGTGCGAACCGAAAGCGGGGGTGTTCGGCTCATCCCTATTAGTGACATTCCCGAGGACTGCTCTGCTCTCCGCCCGCTCTCTGCCCACTCTCCACCCCCTCTCTGCCTGCTCTCCACCCCCTCTCTGCCCGCTCTCTTAAAAAAATTTGCACAAGAGCACAAAAAAGCACAAACTTCTTCAAGCTGAAACAAAAGCTTAAAAGCCTGCAAAAGTAACTTTTATTTTTTCGCTGCACGAGCCCTTAGTAATGGGAATAGTGTGTTTGGTCCAAAAAAACGATTTAAAGGGAAATTAAATCTAGAGTCCGGTCATATTCTTTCATACCTGTCTGTTTGTGTGTCACCTGTAAGCACTACTTCACTTATTACCCAGTAGATGGCGCTGCTGTTCCAACTCTTGCCAGTGCTACAATGGAATGAAATATGAAAGGGAATCTTTCCTAAAATAGGTATTTGTGTTTTCTGCAGGTGATTTCAAATGTCTTCTTTGGAGGGAATCTCTCCACTGTCCTTCATTTCACAGTGACCCTCTTAGTTGTGTCTCTAACCACTGTTATATCTTTACTCTCTGACTGCCTCGGAATGGTATTGAAGCTTAGTGTAAGTAGCTTATTACCAGGGCTCAAGTCCTGCGGGAACATGTGGGAACGGAGTTCCTGCACTTTTTTCACAGCAGGAACTCAGTTCCCTTTGCAGGACTAGAGCAGCCGAGCCGCCTGAGCCAATCCTTCACTAAGCGGCATAGGCGTGCGCAGCCTATTGCATTAGGGTGTGCACACCAAAGATTAAACACATAGCACAAATTACTCATGATGAAAGGGAAGGGGCTGGTAATTTACATATTTACTGGCTCCTTCCCCACTCATCCTAAAACACCCCTGCAGCAACAGCTGGAGGGAGAGGAGACTAGGAAAGCTGGAAGTGCTGCGTGGGGAACCAGGGCATTAGGGGGAATCTGTCCTGCACACAGTGATTAGGGTGTGCCTGGGCATACCTGGCACACCCTGTGCGCACGCCTATTCTAAACGGCGATGCCCAGCTCGAGTCACTGTCAGGGGCAGATGAACCCTAGTAATCCTTTATGTTACTGGCTGCTTCCTGTATATGGATTCATCAGGTAGTGTGCGGCAGTGGCGTAACCAGTTATGAGCGCCCGGGGCGTAATTTTTTTTCCGCCCCCCCTTTATATAGACATCCACGTTTATATGTGTGTAAACGTGGGGGACTTAAACATTTGGGAGCTTTTTTTAAAACTTTTTTATATTTACTTATTTATTTCACTCTTTTTATGTTTTTTTTACACTCTGGGCCAGATTCAGGTAGAGTTAGGCTGGAGTATCTGTGATACTCCAGCCTAACTGTCACTTTAAGCCGGCGTTTCTGTTTTCTGTAACCAGAAAACAAGAAACGCCGGGTTGGAGTTCCGATGCGATCGGCGTAATTGAATTTCGCCATTGCATCGCAACTTTAATTTAAAAATGGCGCCGGGGGCGTTCCCGCTGATTTAAGCTGAAAAAATATGTTAATCAGCGGGAATCGGCAATTCACGATCGTATTCGGGCGCGACGCAGTGACTTTCCGACGTTTCTGTAAGCGTTACGCGGCGTAAAGATAAAGCAGCCCCCTAGTGGAGTATCCTATGTTAAGTATAGCCGTCATCATCGCGTCGGAAAAAATTTTTTTGCGTCGCTTGCGTAAAACGTTCATGAATGGGGATGTGACGTTATTGACGTTCACTGACAGAATTTGAAGCATGCGCACTGGGATGTATTGACACTCGACGCATGCGCAGTACGTTCGCCGCGGGATCGAGCTTAGTTTAAATAATACACGCCCCATACCCGCCCAATTTGAATTCCGCCGGCTCATTTGCGATGCGCTGCCGCAACTTTAGGAGCAAGTGCTTCATGAATAACAGCACTTGCTCCTAAAATTACGGCAGAGTAACGTAAATGAGAAGCGTTACTCCAGAGCAAAGATGCTCCCATCTACCTGAATCTGGCCCTTTATGTCCATAGGTGTGCACAGCCTATTGCATTAGGGTGTGCACCCCAAAGCCCAAACACACACTACCGATGACTCACTATGTTTATTCAGAAAGGGAAGGGGACGGTAAATTACATATTTACTGACCCCTTTCCCACTCCTAAAAAATACCAGCAGCAACAGCCGATAGGAGAGGAGGCAAGCTCTCAGTGCTGCGGGGGGAAAGATGGGAGCCAGGACAGTAGGGGGAAATCTGTGCTGCTCAGGGTGATTAGGGTGTGCCTGGGCACACCTGGCACACCCTGTGCGCACGCCTATGTTTATGTCATTGCTATTACATAGGGGGGTGAAAATCCCCCTATATAATAGCACAGGTACACTGACAGGTCCTCTTTATGGAGACATTAGGGGTCTCCAGGACCCCAAAAGAAGCTGATGAAGCACAGATCTGCTTCTTCTCTCTGGCTATAGCAGCCAGATGACTGACAGGTGAATGCGGATGTAATCCACATCACTTCTGCATTCACAGCCTGGAGGGAGATCAGCAAGGAGGAAGATGCTGGTCTCCCTCCCATCTTACCTCCTGACACCCTCCCGAGCCGGTCCCGGGCCGCAGATGGGGCAGCGGGTCCCGGTATTGAAGGTGAGGGGTCAGGAGGGGGGGCGGCGGCAGTACTGGAGGGGGGTAGGGGGGCACGCAGCCAGCACATATACACAATTGGCAGGCTATAAAGCTGCCGATCGTGTATATGTGAAAGTTCAACCGGTAATGGCACTGACCCCCGACCCCTACACTGACCTGACCCCTACACTGACCTGACACCTACACTGACCTGACACCTACACTGACCTGACCCCTACACTGACCTGACCCCTACACTGACCTGACCCCTACACTCACCTGACCCCTACACTCACCTGACCCCTACACTCACCTGACCCCTACACTGACACCTACACTGACCTGACCCCTACACTGACCTGACCCCTACACTGACCTGACACCTACACTGACCTGACACCTACACTGACCTGACACCTACACTGACCTGACCCCATACACTGACCTGACCCCTACACTGACACTGACCTTACACCTACACTGACCTACTACACAGACCCACCTAACTCCTACAGTAGGAGTTCTACTTCCAGCAATACTCGCACCCCCCCTCCCCCCAGCTTGGTGAAAATCCTCCTTACCTCTGTCTGCTCTTCTCCAGAGACTCCAGGACTCTCCTCAGGACAGACAAGACCCCAGCACTGGATGTGCAGACTGCGTCACGACTCCCGTCCCCGCCAGCGCCATCCACCCACAGCCCGCTCCATGTTGCAACTCCCTCCACACAGCGCCGTATCACAGAGGCTCTCTGTGACAGAGCAGAGTACCAGAGCGGAGGGGAAGACAGCGGCCACGTCGGCTCACACTTCCCAGTGCCTGATGTCTCCCGCCGCCATGTTCAGAGTTTCCCGGCGCTCTGTGATTGGGCGTGTGGCGGTCATGTGCGGAGGCGGGACTTCCAGACCCATGCCTCACATGACCCCCATATGACCAATCACAGAGCGCTGGACATTAAACATGGTGGCCGCCTAGCCGGTCTGGACATCCGTGTCGGTGACACGGGAAATTAAAAATAAGGAGGCACGGAAAGTCGCCCCCCTAAATGCCACTCCCGGGGCAACAGCACCCCCTGCCCCCCCCCCTTGCTACGCCAGTGGTGTGCGGGTATTCCGTCACTTCCTCGATGCCACAATGTCTCCTGGGAGCTTTTGGCTTTTGTCATTGTTCCCAGGAGACGTTGCGGAGATCTGCCGCAAGTTATCGCGGGATTTAGAAAGAACTTGCTTAAAGTGGGGGTTCACCAAAAAAAATTTTTTTAACATTACATGCAGGCGAGTTGTTAGAATGACAATCGGCTGTTTTTTTTAAATCCTTGCCGTACATACCGTTCTAGATGTATATGTTCACCGCGGCTTCCGGGTATAATCTGCGGTACTGGGCGTTCCTAATTGATTGACAGATTTCCAACCGACGCATACAGCGCGTCACGAGTTGCCGAAAGAAGCCAGACTGTGAGTCGGCTCTATACGGCGCTTGCGCACAGACGTTCGGCTTCTTTCGGCAACTCGTGACGCGCTGTATGCGCAGTCGGAAGCTTGTCAATCAATTAGGAACGCCCAGATCCGCTGATTATACCCGGAAGCCGCGGTGAACATATACATCTAGAACGGTATGTACAGCAAGGATTTAAAAAAAAAAAACTGATTGTCATTCTAACAATTTGCCTGCATGTAATGTTAAAAAATGTTTTTTTTGGGTGAACCCCCACTTTAAAGGGGCAGACCTCCGCAATGTCTCCTGGGAACAATGACAAAAGCTCCCAGGAGACATTGCGGTATCGAGGAAGTGACGGAATACCCGCACACTACCTGATTAATCTATATACAAGAAGCGGCCAGTAACATAAAGGATTACTAAAGTACAGTGGATCGAAAAAAAAAGCCATGCGGTTTAGTAATTACGCATATGAGCGTATCATTTTTTTTGTTTTTTTGGTGGGGGAGTGGATCTTGGGTGGGAGTTCCCACACTTTTTTCCCCAGGACTAAACCCCTGGTTATGATGTTATATCACCTCATGTTATTGTAAACAAAACATAACATATGATAAATATGTCCTAGCTAGATATGTAAATAACCTGTCACTCAAAGCAAGAAGAGAGAAAACAGACTTTTTATTTAGGCAGGTTTTTATCTGGAAGGCTGTTCATTTTCACTGAACATTAAAAGAGGATTACTCAGATCTGGATTAACTCTGTGTGGCAAGACTGGGCACAGATGATAGGAAATATTATACTCTACATTGTGACATCAAAAAAAAAATATTTTTTTGGGGTTTACAACCACTTTAACCACTTAAGGACCGCCTACTGCACATTTACGTCGGCAGAATGGCACGGCTGGGCACATCAACATATATATACGTTGATTTTAGTACTCAGCCGTGGGTCGCGGGCGCGCGCCCGCGACCCGGTCCGAAGCTCCGGGACCGCGGGATTCGCGGACCCAATCGCCGCTGGAGTGCGGCGATCCGTCCCTGGAGCAGAAGAACGGGGAGAGCCGTGTGTACACACGGCTTCCCCGTGCTTCTCTGTGGCCGCAGCATCGATTGCGTCATCCCTGTAATAGGGGGACGCGATCGATGACATCACACCTACAGCCACACCCCCCTACAGTTGTAAACAAACACATTAGGTCACACATCCCCTACAGCGCCACCTGTGGTTAACTCCCAAACTGCAGCTGTCATTTCCACAGTAAACAATGCAATTTAAATGCATTTTTTGCTGTGAAAATGACAATTGTCCCAAAAATGTGTCAAAATTGTCCGAAGTGTCCGCCATATTGTCGCAGTCATGAAAAAAATCGCTGATCGCCGCTATTAGTAGTAAAAAAAAAAAAAATTAATAAAAATGCAATAAAACTATCCCTTATTTTGTAAACGCTATAAATTTTGCGAAAACCAACTGATAAACGCTTATTGCGTTTTTTTTTACCAAAAATACGTAGAAGAATACGTATCGGGCTAAACTGAGGAAAAAAAATGTTTTTTTTTATATATTTTTGGGGGATATTTATTATAGCAAAAAGTAAAAAATATTGATTTTTTTTTTAAATTGTCGCTCTATTTTTGTTAATAGCGCAAAAAATAAAAACCGCAGAGGTGATCAAATACCACTAAAAGAAAGCTCTATTTGTGGGGAAAAAAGGACGCCAATTTTGTTTGGGAGCCACGTCGCACGACCGCGCAATTGTCAGTTAAAACGAAGCAGTGCCGAATCGCAAAAAGGGGCAAGGTCCTTTACCTGCATTTTGGTCCGGGTCTTAAGTGGTTAAGGAAGAATAAACATGACTTGTATTTAGACAGCATCTGCTTATCCTTGCAATCAGCATATATCAGGCAGATGGCATTGTTTCTTTGTTTTTTTTTTTCCTCAACAAAAGTAGAGTTACACTTTAAGGTCAGGATAGTGTTTTTTTTCCCTGAGGCTGTTTTTGTCAATTTTTTTTTTTTTTTTTTACCCCAAAGGAACCCTTGAAATAAATTGAATGTCTTGGGGGAACCCTGCTAAAAATATCACTATATAAAGGTGTGAGTTATAGATATAAAATGAAATAAAACAATGTGGCCTATTTAGCGATTGTGACAACCAGAGGAGATCACTGAACTGCACTGATTATTCATAACTTTATGACCACCCACCTAATATTGAGTAGGTCCCCTTTTTGCTGACCGAAAAAGCCCTGAGCCATTGAGACATGGACTTCACTAGACCTCTGAAGGTATGCTGTGGTACTTGGCACCAAGCTGTCAGTAGCAGATCCTTTAACCGGTTAAGACCCATTATGCAGGTAAAGGACCTTGCCCCTTTTTGCGATTCCGCACTGCGTCGCTTTAACTGACAATTGCGCGGTCGTGCGACGTGGCTCTAAACAAAATTGGCGTAATTTTTTCCCCACAAATAGAGCTTTCTTTTGGTGGTATTTGATCACCTCTGCGGTTTTTATTTTTTGCGCTATAAACAAAAATAGAGCGACAATTTAAAAAAAAAATGCAATATTTTTCACTATAATAAATATCCCCCAAAAATATATATAAAAAAAATGTTTTTCCTCAGTTTAGGCCGATACATATTCTTCTACATATTTTTGGTAAAAAAAAAAAAAACACAATAAGCGTTTATCGATTGGTTTGCACAAAATTTATAGTGTTTTCAAAATAGGGGATAGTTTTATGGCATTTTTATTACTAATTTTTTTCTACTAATGGCGGCGATCAGTGATTTTTTCCGTGACTGCGACATTATGGAGGACACATCGGACACTTTTGACACATTTTTGGGACCATTGTCATTTTCACAGCGAAAAGTGCTATAAAAATGCACTGTTACTGTGAAAATGACAATGGCAGTGAAGGGGTTAACCACTAGGGGGCGCTGTAGCGGCTAAGTGTGACCTCATGTGTGTTTCTTACTGTAGGGGGGCGGGGCTGGACGTGTGACATCAGAGATCGTCGATCCGTATATCAGGGAACAGATGATCACTTGACACGGGGTGTGTTTACACTCCCCTCTCCCTGTTCTTCAGATCCTGTGACCCGATCACGGGTCCCGCGGGCGCAGTCATGGAGCTTCGGACCGGCGGCGCACTCACGACCAACGGTTGAGCTCTTAAAGAGGACGTACATATACGTCTATGTGCCCAGCCGTGCCATTCTGCCGACGTATATAGTCGCGCGGCGGTCCTTAAGTGGTTAAATACTGTAAGTTGTGAGGTGGGTCCCCCATGATTTTAACTCATTTTCCAGCATAAGCCACAGATGATCAATTGGTTTGAGAATTTGGAGTCAATACCTTGAAGACACCTTCTTCAATTTCTCCGTGGTTGAGTTCTTATGCTCACTTAGTTGGTAAGGCTGAACACCAGTCCATTCAGTTCAACCTGTGTGGGTGTGTGTGGGTGTGTTTATTTCAATGTCAATACCATTTCCCTTATCCCTGTATATTCCGCTTACTAAGATGCCCACCTAAGAGTCTTTTTTTTAATCATCAACACTCCCTGATGACACCACCAATTGTGGAAGTGCGTTCCACATCCTTATCCCTTTAACATTTAATAAAAATAAAAAAAACACTCCGTTTAAGGTTAAACCACTTATAGTCCATGTGTCCATTGTAGGCGCTTATTCACAGAACACTCTGTTTCTTTTTTTAATGAACACAAGGCATTCTCTGATTGGACAAGGTGGAGATTGTGACATCACTGCCAGGGCTGGATCTAGCCTGTCTGATGTGGGGGTGCAGTAAAAAATGTCAGGTGGGCAGAGGATGCAAATTCAGCAAGGCAGTGTATAGGAGATCAACAGAGGCCATTAGTTTGTATGGCAGTGTACAGAGGCCATTGGTTTGTAGGGCAGTGTACAGCGGCCATTAGTTTGTAGGGCAGTGTACAGCGGCCATTAGTTTGTAGGGCAGTGTACAGAGGCCATTAGTTTGTAGGGCAGTGTACAGAGGCCATTAGTTTGTAGGGCAGTGTACAGAGGCCATTAGTTTGTAGGGCAGTGTACAGAGGCCATTAGTTTGTAGGGCAGTGTACAGCGGCCATTAGTTTGTAGGGCAGTGTACAGAGGCCATTGGTTTGTAGGGCAGTGTACAGAGGCCATTGGTTTGTAGGGCAGTGTACAGAAGGCCATTGGTTTGTAGGGCAGTGTACAGAGGCCATTGGTTTGTAGGGCAGTGTACAGCGGCCATTAGTTTGTAGGGCAGTGTACAGCGGCCATTAGTTTGTAGGGCAGTGTACAGCGGCCATTAGTTTGTAGGGCAGTGTACAGAGGCCATTGGTTTGTAGGGCAGTGTACAGCGGCCATTAGTTTGTAGGGCAGTGTACAGCGGCCATTAGTTTGTAGGGCAGTGTACAGAGGCCATTAGTTTGTAGGGCAGTGTACAGAGGCCATTAGTTTGTAGGGCAGTGTACAGAGGCCATTAGTTTGTAGGGCAGTGTACAGAGGCCATTAGTTTGTAGGGCAGTGTACAGAGGCCATTAGTTTGTAGGGCAGTGTACAGCGGCCATTAGTTTGTAGGGCAGTGTACAGCGGCCATTAGTTTGTAGGGCAGTGTACAGAGGCCATTGGTTTGTAGGGCAGTGTACAGAGGCCATTGGTTTGTAGGGCAGTGTACAGAGGCCATTGGTTTGTAGGGCAGTGTACAGAGGCCATTGGTTTGTAGGGCAGTGTACAGAGGCCATTAGTTTGTAGGGCAGTGTACAGAGGCCTTTGGTTTGTAGGGCAGTGTACAGAGGGCATTGGTTTGTAGGGCAGTGTACAGAGGGTTACCCAAAAAGTGTACAGGGTGCAGCAGAGAAGAGGACAGGGAGTCAGCTGAGCAGTGTGAAGGGGATCAGCAGGGGTGTGTACAAGAGTCAGTAGAGAAGTGTACAGGGTTTTAGCAGGACAAGGGTCAGCTGGGTGGAGAGCAGGAGTTATCAAGGCAAAGGACAGGGGTCAGAAGGGCAGAGGAGAAGAGTCTGCAGTGCAGTATACAGGGGTTAAATGGGAAAAGGAAAGGGGTCAGTATGGTGGAGAAGAGGGGTCAGAAGGGCAGAGGACAGGGATCAGCAGGGCAGAGAAAGGGGAGCAGATGATCAGTGTACAGTGGTCAACAGAACCGAGGACAGTAGAGCAGTGTACAAGGACCAGCAAAATGGAGGACATGGTGTCAGTAGGGCAGGGTACAGGGGTTCAAATGCCCCCCATTCCCCCTCTTGGGCAAAATCCCCCCACTGCTTCCTAGCACAAATAGCATAAACCCCCTCAATCATCCCTGCTAGCAACCCCCCCCCTTCACAGCAACCCATAGATCCAGTCTTACTTTCCACCCCCTGCTCTCCACCTCATTTTATTAGGAGACTCCTTGAATGTATGGTGACAGTGCCAAGTGAGTGACCCCAGCCCAGTGGTCAGGGTGTAGTGTGGCAGCCGCTGGCACAGAACCTGAAAGATCACGTCTAATGCTGTAGTAGCATCAACTACTACAGTGACTTCCAGTTTCTAAGGTATAAGACAGGGGTGCCCAACCAGTGGCCCGGGGGCAACATGTGGCCCACGGAGCCCTCTAATGTGGCCCGCGACCTCCTGCTCTGGGATGGAATAAAATAGAATAGAATACTGTTATTAAAATCCCAGTGTATATTTGGGCATATCTGGGCATATCTGTTCTGCAGTGGTTACTGGGCTGCTTTCAAACTGATCCACAGGTGCAGAGAAGAGCACCTATGGGTTACCTGCACTGAGACGTAGACTTCAATTAGTGCAGTGTTTCTCAACTCCAGTCCTCAAGGCGCCCCAACAGTTCATGTTTTCATGATTGCTTTATTTTGCACAGGCGATTTGATCAGTTTCACTGCCTTAGTAATTACCATAGCTGTTTCATATGAGGGAAATCCTGAAAATATGACCTGTTGGGGCTCCCTGAGGACTGGAGTTGAGAAACACTGAATTAGTGGAAGATGTAAATGGACTTGTGTCCTACATCCAATCCAATTCGGCAAAAAAAAAAAAAGAGTAGAGTGGGCTCTTTAGAGCCGAGTGGGCTGCCATCCTCCCACTCCGCTCATTGTGGCCTGCGGCCGGTTACCAAGTCGCTTAAGTGGCCCTTGCTGTTCAAAAGGTTGGGCACCCCCTGGTATAAGACATGCATACTTATATCGTGCCAAGCTGGACCAATGCAAGAATACAATACAGATAATTCCTCGAGTTTGGCTGTAAGGATGGAAACAGCTTTCCTTATATTTGATTTTTTTTCTTTTGCTGTTTATATTTACTGATACAATAGAAGATTATGGGGCCCCCAGGCTTACAGATGGCCACCAAGCCAGATGGCAGTACAGAGGTGGGGCAGCTAAAATCTCAGGATTTTCACATCAAAAGCATGTAGGTTTTGGACATATCAGGGACAGATGTAAAAAAAAAAACACAGATTTTTACATACTGTCCCTGGTTTTAATGAGCCTGGCAACCCTGATGGGGCCCCCTAGTGGCATGGGGCCCCCGGGCAGTGCCCGAGTTCCTCAATGGTCAGTCTGCCCCTACTGATACATCTGCTTGTCAGTTTTTACACTTTGGCAACATTTCCTATCAGACTTTTATAAATCAAATAAATAAAAAGAAGATTTTTTCCCATCTGTATAGATCACATCTCTTCATATAGGAGCGATGTTGTGTTTTGCCTGAAGTTTCCGGCTAAGCCTTTGGTGATGAGACTGCCGGATTCTGTGCCGGGGCTGGGATAGTCTTTGTGCAGCAGTTTTATTTTAGGATATTAATCTGAGTCAGATCAAAATGCACTTAAAGGATGAGTGACATGTGGCTGTCTTACAGTACTGTGCTGCAAAATATATTTCACTAAGCCAGGGAGGATTATGTTATAAACAATGAAATCACTGGCAGAAAACAGCCGTGTCAGAGTTTACCGCTGTATACCAAAGCCACAGGAACCCACGCTATACCGCAGGATTTAGAGGTGACTGGAGCAAATACTGAACTTGTCCTTAAATGGCTCACTTACTTAAAGTGATTGTAAAAAATGTTTGTAAAATAACAAATATGTTATACTTACCTGCTCTGTGCACATAGCGGCCCCAATCCTCCTTTTCTGGGGTGTCCCGAGGGCGCTCCTGGCTCTTCCTCTTCATCGGGTGCCCCCATCAGGGCAGGACTTAGGGTGGTGGGGGCCCCTGGGCTTGAGTGTTGACGGGGCCCCCTGGAGCGAGGGGGGATCATAGTTGTTGAGCTGGGGGGGGGGGGCGAATTGAAGTTGTTGAGTGGGGGTGCGCATCAAAGTTGTTGAGCGGGGGGGGGGCGCATTAAAGTTGTTGAAAAAAGGGGGGTTGCCATCCGGGGGCCCTGGAGACCTCTGAGCCCTTTAATAATAATAATAATAATAAATAAATATATATATATATATATATATATATATATATATATATATAATTAGAGCTGCACGATTAATCGTCGAGAATCGTTATCGCGATCTTTTTCCTGTTGCGATTCTTGATACAGGTTTCACAATCTTTCACATGAAAAGAATTTTCTCTCTGCACTTTGGTATGCAAAGAATTTCCTGTCTGCTCTCAGCCAAAAGTCAGTCTGGGCAATCTGCCAAGTTTTGGAAACATTCTTTATCAGTGGAAAGTTAAGTCTAAACATTGTATCTCTTCAAAGGAATTAACTTCTTCTGTATGTAAATTAGGAATTTTTAACCACTTAAACACCAAACCTTTTTCTGACAGCTCTTTTCAAGTTAAAATCATTGGCCCAGATTCATAAAGCAATTACGCCTGTCTAACTGGTGTTAGACAGGAGTAATTTCAAATTTTGCGCGCCGTATCACTAGTTTGAATCCTCAAACCATGATACGGCGGCTTCGGGCTTCGATCCGAGAGGCTTACGTCTTCGTAAACCTTCGGATCTACGCTGCGATATATTTGCGGCCGCTGGGAGGAGTTTGCGTCGTTTTGATGCGTCGGGATATGCAAATGTGTTTTTACGGCGATCCACGAAGATACGAGCGGTCTTCGCAATCGCTTACGTCTGTTTTTTTTTTTACGTACTGTTAGACCAGCTTTTTGCTGGTCTAACGGTGCGTAACCCATGTTAAGTATGGCCGTCGTTCCCGCGTCGATTTTAATTTTTTTTTTTTTTTTTTTACGTAACTCGTTCGGGAATAGAAATGTCCGTAAACTACGCTACTCAAACAACGAATGACGTAACGGCGTGATTTCGCGCAATGCACGGCGGGAAATTTGCGAACGGAGCATGCGCAGTTCGATCGCCGCGGGAACGCGCCTATTTTAAATCCTTCACGCCCCCTACTCGCGTAGATGGATTGCGACGGGAGAAATACACTACGCCGCCGTCGTTTACTGGACAAAATCTACCTGGATTCCACGTAGAGCCAGGTAAAAAACGGCGGCGTAGTGTATTTCTGATACGCTACGAGAATCCAATTCTCTCTGAATCTGGGCCAATATTTTTTTTTTTTGGTAGAAAATTACTTAGAACCCCCAAAGATTATATAATTTTTTAGTAAAGTCCCTGGCCTAGAGAATAAAATGGTGGTTGTTGCAATATTTTATGTTGCACTGTATTTGCGCAGCAGTCTTTTTAAATGCATTTTTTTGGAAATACTTTAATGAATTAAAAAAAAACAAAAAACTAGGCAGTAAAGTTAGCCCATGGGGGGGGTTGCCACATGGGGCCCTGGGGACCTCTGAGCCCTTTAATAAAAAAAATATATATATATAAAAAAAATGTAAATTATTTTATAAAAAAAGGGGGGGGGGGTTGCCATCCAGGGGCCCTGGAGACCTCTGGGCCCTTTAATAATAATAATAATAATAATAATAATAATAATAATAATGATTATATATATATATTATAAATATATAAAAAACATATTTAAAAAAAAAAAAAAAAGGAAGGGTTGCTGTCCGGGGCCCTGGGGACCTCCGGACCCCTAAAAAAAAAAAAAAATTTTTTTTTTTAGAGGGGCCCCCTATTGGGTGGGGCCCATGGGCTTGAGCCCAGTCAAGCCCAATGGTAAGTCCGGCCCTGGCCCCCATGGAGAGACACTTTCCATGGGGGCACCCTTGCAGGCCTGCTGCTGCGTCCATTGACACAGACAGCAGGAGTCAGCCCCACCCCCGGCTCTCGTGTTACTGGATTTGATTGACAGCAGTGGGAGCCAATGGTGCCTGCTGCTATCAATCTATCCAATGAGGACCCGCGACAGCGGCTGGAGCTGCTGGGCTTGTGCTTGTAACTGGAACGATTGGGCTCAGATAAGTAAAAGAAGGGCTCTGGGGAGGCAGCTGCAGTGCAGAAGGTTTTTCACCTTAATCCACATAAGTGCTGCATATCAGTGCAGCCTATTGGTGTCCATGAGTGCTGCATATTAGTGCCCCCTATCTTTATCCATCAGTGCTGTCTATCAGTGCATCAATTCTACATATCAGTGCCCATCAGTGCCAACTCATCAATGCCGCCTCGTCAATGAAGAAGAAAACAAAACAAAACAAAAAAAAATTGTCTTTTTTAGTTTGTTTAGCAAAAAAATAAAAACCCCGTGGTGATCAAATACCACCAAAAGAAAGCTATATTTGTGTGAAGAAAATAATAAAAATTTCATTTGGGTACAGTGTTGTATGACCGCGCAATTATCATTCAAAGTGTGACAGCGCTGAAAGCTGAAAATTGTCCTGGGCAGGAAGGGGGTGAAAGTGCCCGGTATTGAAGTGGTTAAAGAAAGAAAATATGTTGAGTGCCTTTGCTGAGGCTGTTTCTATTCTTTAAGACTCATGGACCTATAACACTTTTTTGCATCAGTAGATTAGACTTCACTAGCTGCATGATTGCTTAGGGTCAGTGACTCACAAAGTACCAAGGATAGAGTCAGCCAAGGAACCAGTATATTTAGAAGGAGGTCAGCAATAGCAATCTCCTTTATTTTTCTCATTACAGGATCCAGGCAGAGCACACTTCTGGCCACTAGAGGGGGCAGTATACAAGCCATTAGCTGCAAGCTAGTGATAGGTTTGTCTGTTCTATGGTACAGTATGAGGACATCCCTCCAAATGATTCTGTTTAGGTCCTTCCAGTAAGAAGTATTGTAAATGCTACAGCATACAAAAACATTTTGGACAACTTTGCACTCCCAATCTTGTGGACCATATAGACATGGTTTGGTGAGTTTGGTGTTGGGGAATTAGGGTGGCTTTGCTTGAACCTGCTGTACACAATTACCATAGCTCCCAACTGTCGCTGATTTTGAGGGGCTGTCCCTGATTAGGAGCAATGTCCCTCTGTCCCTCATTCCTCCTCAGTTGTGCCTCATTTGCAGTGGCGGTGCGTCCATAGGGACGCAGGAGCGCCACCCCCTCTGGCTCGCTCACAGCCAATAAAATATACAGATTCATACACATTTTCGCCGCTGCCGCCCACTATACAGCTGACCGGACATTGAGCGCCGGTCAGCTGAATAGCGGCAGCTGACTGGCTGTGGGGAAGTGCCTATCAGGGCCAGCGGCTGTAGTCGGCTTCCGGAAGCTCATCCTCGGGACGTACCGGCCATGCGTCCGAGGATGACTGACAGGCGCCTCAGCCAATCAGGTAACCTGATTGGCTGAAGCGTCATCGAGGGCGGGACGAGGGACGTAGAAGCCATAAAGGTAAGTGCCGGGGGGGGGGGTACTGGTCACGGTGGCTACAAGTGGGGGCACAGTGGCTACAAGTGGGGGCACAGTGCCAACAATTGGGGGCACAGTGGCTACAATTGGGGGCACAGTGGCGACAATTGGGGGCACAGTGGCTGTGTTTGATGGCATTGTGGTGACAATTGATGGCACAGTAGCTGCGTTTGATGGCATTGCACAGTAGCTGTGTTTTGATGGCACGGTGGCTGCGCTTTGACGGCATGGCACAGTGGTTGCGTTTTGATGGCACATTGACTGCATTTGATGGCATGGCACAGTGGTGACAATTGATAGGTACAGTGAGGCTGCAATTATTTTAATTATTTTTTCGTTTGCGCCCCCTCAAAAATTTTGAGCACCAGCCGCCACTGCTCATTTGGTCTCATCTATATAGTTGTATATAAAATGCACTTTTTATCAATCAAAAAGTGTTTCCCAGCGCTAAACCTTCCATCTGATTTCTAAATTGCTGCATTTGTAAATTCCAAAAGCCAATATAAAGTGGTAAAAAAAGTGCTTGTGGGTTTAACCAATATTGTTTTATTTGTACAATTCTCCTTTAAGGGGGCGTGGCAAGGGGTGTGTCCTATCCATGCATACTTGTGCTAATAGGTGTCCCTCATTCCCATCTCAAAAAGTTGGGACGTGTGACTAAGGATGAATTGGAATGATGATTGAGAGCCACATTTTCTCATCAAACCTCAGTACCTGACCTCACAGATGCTCTTTTGTCTCAATGGGCGCAAATGCCTCAAATTCTTGTGGAAAGCCTTCCTAGAAAAGGCCTCCTAGAAGGGTGGAGGGTGTTAGAGCCGCAAAGGAGAGGAGGGGGGTAAATTCTCAATATTAAAGCAGATATTTACTGTATCTGAGCACCCCAAACTGAAAATGTTATATCATTTATTTTTAATATTCAAAGCAAGCTCACCCATCCATCCATATCTCCATGCTTTATTTTGCTAAGAAATCCCTTTGAAAAACACCCCCTTAGCGTTTCTTGCCAAGGCCATCTTGAGTAAGGGCAGAAGATTGATGTGCTATGGGTTTAGATGTGCAGGCTTGCTGCAGAGCTGGGGTGTGTGTGTCCATAGATACACACACAGTGCAGCTCAGCCCTGCCCCCATTCCCTCCTCACTGGATTTGATTGACAGCAACAGGAGCCAATGGCTCCCACTGCTATCAGCAAAGCCTGTGAGACCAGTTAGAGGGGAGAGAAAACCCCCAGCCGGGCACATCGCTAGATCAATACAGGACTCAAGTAAGAGTTAGGGGAAGGGCAGGAGGGGACAAGGTTTTTTACCTTAAAGCAGGGCTCCATCCAAAAGAGGAAGCTCTGCTTGTTTGCATCCTCCCCCCCCCCCCACCTCTGCTGCCACGTTAACCTACTTTCAAGGGGGAGCAGGTACCTGTTTTTGACCTGTCCCCACTTACGGGTGATTTCGCCGCAGCAAGGTCCCCCAGAAGTTTAGCCTCCTGGAAGTTTGGTTCCCCTCCTCCTTCCCCCGCCGCCGGGCTATTCACAAAGCTCAGTGTGCTTCGCGCATGCGCAGTAGGGAACTGGCTGCGAAGCCGCAAAGCTTCACTGCCAGTTTCCCTTACAAGGAATCGCGGCGGCCGCACATGACAGTCGATTAAGTAATCAGCTGGGGTGCCAACATTGCGGGATCACTGTACAGGTATGTGTCCTAATATTATTTACATACATAGGGGCAGGGCACATTACAAGGGAGTAGAGCACATTACATGATAGCAGGGCACATTACATGATAGCAGGGCACATTACATGATAGCAGGGCACATTATGTGATAGCAGGGCACATTACATGATAGCAGGGCACATTACGTGAGAGCAGGGCACATTACGTGATAGCAGGGCACATTACATGATAGCAGGGCACATTACGTGAGAGCAGGGCACATTACGTGATAGCAGGGCACATTACGTGATAGCAGGGCACATTACGTGATAGCAGGGCACATTACGTGAGAGCAGGGAACATTATGTGGGAACAGGGAACATTATGTGGGAACAGGGATTGTTACGTGGGTTTAGGGAACATTACATGGGTGCAGCGCACATTACATGAAAACAGGGCACAATACATTGAGCATATAGCAGGGCTCAGTACATGGGGCAAACATCAGGCCACATTGCAGTGGTTTCCTTTTTTTTATGCAGAGCTAGGCAGGGAAGCGGTTGTGATCAGTCCTCTTCAGGCCTGCTATTCCCCACCGGTCCCTCCTCCACCCCGTCCATCCCAGGTGATGCCCTCAGGGGCACTATTCCTCCCACTGACACCAAGAATGGGGAACCATTCCTTCCAGTGACACCAACAATAGGGCATTTTTCCTTCAACTGACACCAATGACACCAATGATGGGACACTATTCCTCCCACTGACACCAGCAATGGGGCATATTTACTCCCACAGACATGAAAAATTAGGCACTATTCCTCCCACTAATACCAATGATGGGGCACTATTCCTGCTTCTACGGACTTCAGGCACTGTGTACTTTTTTTACTTCCACTGACAATGGGGCATTTTCTCCTGCCACTGGCCACTCTGGCCCCCTAAACTCTGAAGGACAGTAAACCAGCCCTTTGTTTGGAAAGTTTGGAGACCCGTGGTTTACATTCTTAAAGTGTATCTAAACCCAAGGACAAATATTGATTATCAGCATTATTAGATGTAGTTACCACATTCATTTTCCTTTTTCTTTCATTTAACCTGGTGATTCTGCCATTGTTCTTGCCCTGGGGTGGCCACCGTACTGAGCAGTGTCGTCATCCTAGGACACCTCTAAACAGGGCTGCTGTTGGAAATCATGGGGCCATACAGCCTACCTGGCAGCCCCTCACAGCTGAAAGTGACTGAGGACATAGATTTATCAGTCACTTTCTCTGCAGCCTCAGCAGCACAGATGAATGAATAGTAAGCGCTGTGAGGCTTCCTGCTCATTCACAAACTGAAGCATAGTAAACACAGTTTACTGTGCTTTAGTGATGAATAGACATAGGAGTGACTGGTACCGATCGCTCATTGTGTCCCTTCGGGAAAGGAAGGGGTCAGTAAATTACATATTTACCAGCCCCTTCCCCTGCTCTCTATTCTGAAACATCCCCCGGTGTGTCTTCAGCAGATGCCAACTGGAGAGGAGAGAAGCCGGAAGGGCTACGGGGGAAAAAAGGGCACACAGGGGGGCCCAGATGGCACATGGAAGAGGTGTCTGTGCTAGGACTAATCCCCTTTCAGTGGAGCCAGAGGAAAAAAGAGGAGGAGAAGCTGGCAGAGCTGCAAGGGGAGGCAGGAGAGAATCAGGGCCAGATTCTCATAGAATTTCGCTTGCGTATCGTAAGCCATTTGCACTACGCCGCCGCATCGTACTAGAGCAGGTGCCGTATTCTCTAACCATTTGCTCCGTCGTTTGCGTTGGCGTAGCGAAAATGGCCCAGCGTAAGCCCGCGTAATTCAAATGAGGCGGCTTGTATTTAAATTAAGCGCGCCCCCGCGTCGAACGAACTGCGCATGCGCCGGCCGGGGAAAAAGCCCAGTGCGCATGCTCCAGCTCACGTCGGAAAACGTTGTTGAAACCGACGTCAAAACGACTTGAGCGTCACTACGCAATGCTCCTATTCGCGAACGAGTTAGTAAAACGACGTAAGTGACGGAAAAAGCCGACGCTGACCCGACGCCATACTTAACATGGCATCCGACGGCACCCGACGGCATCCGACGGTACTTCGTAAGGTTACTCCACATAGAAGCTGGGGTAACCTTACGCGGACGAAAACGACGTACGCGACGACGGGGCGGCGTGAAAGCGATCGGGAATCGGCGTACTAGCCTCATTTGCATATGCAAATGAGAAAACAACGTAAAGGCCACCTAGTGGCGGGAGTTGTCATTACAACTACGATCCGCAAGTGTAATGGTTTTACACTTGTCGGATGTTGAAGCGTATCTATGCAAAAGTGATGCCAAGCATCACGCGCATAGATACGAGGCAAAAAAAACGGCGATACGACGGGGTATCTGAGATACCCCGTCGTATCGCCGCTGAGAATCTGGCCCTCAGTGTCTGCAATAAAACAGTACAGCCAGCTCTCTTGCTCAGCAGATGCCCAGGCCCCCCTTTTGAACGGATGGGGCTCGGGCCCAGTACAGGAGGGCTGGCTGTATTGCCTTATCAGCAGCCCTGCCTCTAAACACAGTAAAGGAAGAGAATATGGCTCAGCAGCTCTTACAATCTCTAGTCGTCATCGTGTTTCTGTAAAAAATATAACCGCAGTTACTTCTCCCGATCGTAATCATTGTCTTATGAAAGTCTGCTGAATTATCATCCCCAGAATGAGATCACTCACTAATTCACTCCTAATTTCTGTATAATGATTTCCGGAGCTGTGTCTGTGTCCTGCACCATGTGAGCTCTGTCCTCGCTCTGTCCTCGCTGATGTATGTTATGGCCGCTGTTACAGAGCCGGCAGGGTCAGGCCGTCTCGGTTTGCTTTCATGGGTCACAATTGCCAACATTAATTTAAACTCTAATGGATAACTGGAGGGATGAAGAGATTCCATGACTGGAGAACGACCACTAGTCTAATGCCGCGTACACACGACCGTTTTTTGGGTTCTAAAAAATTAAAAAATGTTATGTCATTAAAAACGATCGTGTGTGGGTGTCAGAGCATTTTTCGGGGTTCTAAAAAAATGGCCACATTTTTTTCCGAACATGCTCTGTTTTTTCACAACGTTTTGAAAGCGGAGCTCCACCCAGGAAAACAACATTTTCCCATGTTGTTAAAAAAAATGAAATAAAAAAAACCTGAAAAAAAAAAAAATACTCACCCGAAATACCTGTTGCTATGCGGAAGTCCGTAATCTGCCTCTTCCACTCCGCGGTGCCTTTTCTTCTTGTCCTTCTCCTTGTGAATGGGGCGCGCTGCTTTCTGGGAACTGTGTGTGTTCTCAGAGAGCAGCGCGCCCATTCACAAGCCGGCGTGAGACTCACGCAGGCGCAGTAGGAAATGGGCAGTGAAGCCGTACGGCTTCACTGCCTGTTTCCCATAGTGTGAATGGCGGCGCGGGACCCGGAGCGATCGTGGGACCGGCATCGGGGGGCCCATCAGCGCAGGCAAGTAGGACAAGGTAAGTGTCCTTATTTAAAGTCAGCAGCTACACTGTTAGTAGCTGCTGACTTTAAAAAAAAAAATCGCGGCTGGAGCTCCGCTTTAACGTTGCCGTTTTTAAAGTTGTAAAAAATGATTGTGTGTGGGATTTAACAACGTGAAAAACCTGCGCATGCTCAGAAGCAAGTTATGAGATGGGAACGCTCGTTCTGGTGAAACTAGCGTTCATAATGGAGTAAGCACATTCATCACGCTGTAACGGACTGAAAAGCGTGAATCGTCTTTTACTAACACGAAATCAGCTAAAAGCAGCCCCAAGGGTGGCGTCATCCGAATGGAACTTCCCCTTTATAGTGCCGTCTTACGTGTTGTACGTCACCGCGCTTTGCTAGAGCATTTTTTTTTCACGATCGTGTGTAGGCAAGGCCGTTTTAATGATCGGGTTGAAAAAAACGTTGTTTTTTCTAGAAAAAAATCATTTTTTAGAACCTGATAAACAGCCATGTGTACGCGGCATAAGGGCTTGTATGCAAACAAATACACCCAGGGAGATGTGACTTCCCCAGCAAGCACAGCATTACAGGATAAAGTAAAACCTTGGATTGCGAGCATAATTCGTTTCAGAAGCATGCTTGTAATCCAAAGCACTTGTATATCAAAGCAAATTTTCGCATTAGAAATAATGGAAAATCAGATGATTCGTTCCACAAACATTTATTCATAGGTCCTTCAGTTTACAGTCCACATAAAAAGATTATAGCAATGTGATAGGTTGTGTAACCATAAAATGTCCATCCACAAATGGAACCCTCCACAAGGGGATTAGAGGCAAAATCCAGCAGGAGCTCCAGAGTATAAAGGAGAAGAGAGGCGCCTCTAAGGCCCCATACACACGATCGGACATATCCGATGAAAACGGTCCGCGGACCATTTCCATCGGATATGTCCGATCGGGAGTTTGATCCGATGGCGTGTACACACCATCGGATCAAATTCCCCGCCGCCGGACGGCGCGGTGACGCGGCGGTGACGTTGACGCCGCCGCGTCACCGCCACGTCACCGCACCAGGAAGTAAAACACTTCCGCGCATGCGCCGAATCCATTCGGCAGCGGCGCGGCGGCGGTGGGGGACGACATGTCTGCTGGTAAGTGTACTAACCAGCAGACATGTCGGGCGGACAGATCCCCACCGGATAGATTTCAAAGCTTGCTTTGAAATCTGTCGGGTGGAGAAATCTGTCGGCTAGCCCATACACACGAGCGGAGATGTCTGCTGAAACGGTCCATCGGACCGTTTTCAGCGGACATATCCCCTCGTGTGTACGCGGCCTAAGTGTAGCAATATGTTGCTAAATGTTGTACCTTCGTTCAGACACCTCACACTTGTACTACTTCAAAGTCGCGCAATTTTACCGCGATCTTACCGAGATTTTGCCGCAATTCGCGGCTGCGATTTCAATGAATGCCTGTGTAAGTGGCATCAAATCGGACCAAAGTAGTGCAAGGACTACTTTGAAGTAGGCACAACTTAAAGTCGTGCCAGTATGAATGCCATACCTCCCAACTTTTCAACTTCAGAATGAGGGACAAATGAGCATACCTCCCAACGAATTTGTTGAGCGGGGGGGTGCCGCGGATCAAAGTTGTTGAGTGGGGGGGGGGGGTCCGCAGATCAAAGTTGTTGAGCGGGGGGGGTCCGCGGATCTCTGAGTTGTTGAGTGGGGGGGGGGTCCGCAGATCAAAGTTGTTGAGCGGGGGGGCGGAATCGCGGGACTTTTGGCGTGCTCGCGGGACCGCGGGATTTACCACGAATCGTGGGACAATCCCGCGAAATCCGGGACGGTTGGGAGGTATGTGAATGGTAGTCATTGAAAATAATGAAGAATGACTTGTCATACGATTTTGCAGTCCACAATCGTGGGACAAGTTCTATAAGTGTGAAAGGGGACTAAATGTAACCATATTGCTACACTTATGCCGCGTACAGACGATCAGAATTTCCGACAACAAGCTCCCATCAAACATTTGTTGTCGGAAATTCCGATCGTCTGTACGTGGCAAAAGAGTCTCTTTTATACTCAGTTGTGACATGAATAAATTTTGCTTGTCTTGCAAAACGTTCTCAAACCAAGGTTTTAGTGTACGCTGTTACAGGTTCAGATTTTATGCAGCTTGTTCATTCTAACACCAAGACCAATAGAACAGTTGTTGATTCCTGATCTGGTGTTGAATCAACAAAAACAGAAAATTGTATCAAATACTTACCGTCCTTTCCAGGCGCCAACATGGCAGCATACACAAGGATCAGTGCTAGGAAAGGAAAATGTTCTGTTTTCCTTGATCTCTCTGATTCAGCACCAGACCAGGAAAGATCAATCTGGAAAGCGGTGGCTAAGAAAGACTAAGTAAACCCTGAGGGGTGTTACTTCTTCTTTTGTTCCCTGCAAAGTAAACGCATAATGGGCTGGTATGCATCGCATACTAGCTCTTTATGTGCCACTTACCTGACAACGAAGCCCGCGATGTCCCCGCTGGTGGCTGCATCCATCTTTGCACCTCTTCATTCTGGGGGCTGTGGATTCCGGCTCTGTGACTGGCCTGGCATGCGTGCGGGAGCCGACGGTCACTGCACTGACCCATTAGAAATGGCATGATAGTGCCCTTTCTTTAGTGCGCATGCAACGAAGACGTCGGCGCAAGCATATATGGTAAATATCTCCTAAACCGTGCAGTTTGTAAAATCCACTGGTGGCTGGTGGTATATTTTGGGGGGGGGGGGGGGGTGGCAACCTGTCCACCGCCAAACCCCATACCCCAATCCCCCTAGCGTTCTGGTCGGTTGAGTGTCCTGCACCTCCCCTCCAGTCGGTCAATCATTCCCCACATTTACACCATCTAGGTCATGGGCTTCCTCCAGGAGGCGGGCATCTGCGTCTCCTCCTTCCTCGACTTCATGCCAGTGTGGCTTCCCCTGTGTCTCCTCCCTCCTCAGCAGCCAATAGGATTGCTTCACCTCTCGGCCAATCGGGTCTTAGGACCCTGCTTCCTAAAACAGGAGGAGAAACAGGAAGACAATAGCGAATATTAATTCACTATTGTCACACAAGTGGGTGGGCTCAGGACGCAGTGCTCTGCTCTTTTGTAAGCCATTTAGAGCCTTTGGCTCTAATCATGTGCTTCTAAAAATAAAAAAAAATAAAAATCCTATTGGAATTTATGTGTTTGGCGCCCTGCATGTAAATTAGATTGGATTAGGGGGGCTGCGCCCCATATGGACGGGCCGACGCTGGATTTTTTCTTTGTTGGTTACAGACATCAGTAGTGGACATTCTTGGACAGATGCAAAAATTATGGATTTTATGAACTGTTTGCAAATTTACTGACAGTTGGCAACCCTTTCCCCAGGGACCCCATAACCCCATAGCCCTGGTGCATGCGCACACAGGGGGTGGGGAGAAAAGGTATAATTCTTGCCTAGGTGAGAAACACGGAAGTGCTACTTTTCAGTACTAATACATTGGGGGTTATTTACGAAAGGCAAATCCACTTTGCATTACAAGTGCAAAATACACTTGGAAGTGCAGTCGCTGTAGATCCGAGGGGGGCGTGCAAGGAAAATAAATAACAGAATTTTAGTTTGCACATGATTGGATAATAAAATCAGCAGAGCTTCCCCTCATTTCAGATCCACTCCTCAGATCTACAGAGACTGCACTTCCAGGTCCAATTGTACTTTCAGCTCAATTTCAAGTGCACGTTGTACTTATAGTTTGTACTTTTAGTGCAAAGTGAATTTGCCTTTCACAAATAACCCCCAATATTTCGTTTTAAAAAAGTAAAAAAAAAAAAATCATGTCCAATTTTAAAGGGTGAAGGCCACTTTTACAATACATACCTGAATTCCATTTATTTAAGTTTCCCTTTGCATCTCATCATTGCCCAGTAGTGACACTATAGGGAATTTTGCACATTGATTTCTATGCAGGATCGTGCCCACCCCCTGCACCTGCCAGACCTGCCTCCAGACTACAAGTCCCAGCATGCCCTGCGGCAGTCAGGCAGACAAGGAGGGAGGGAGGGAGTCCGGGGAGCGTGCTCAGGGAGGGGCCCGGTGATGCAGTGAAGTGACAAAGCTGCTAGGAGAAGGTGGATGGTGGTGCTGATGATGCAGGATGGCCGGGCTGATCTCCGGGAGGGACACCCTGTGATTGCCCCCATGTAGTGTCCGGGCTGGAGGCTCATAGATCGGGGACCCCCCATCCCCCCTTTCCTATTGTACCCCTTCTATTGATAATCTGAGCTGTGACCCCCCCAGAAAGATGGCAGACCCCGCTGAATGCAGCATCAAGGTGATGTGCCGCTTCCGGCCTCTCAACACCGCCGAGATCCAGAGAGGGGACAAGTTCATCCCGGCCTTCAAGGGGGATGACACCATCGTCATCGGGGTGAGTCCCGGGGGGGGGGGGGCATAGGGTGTCCATCATATAGACCTGTGTGTGTGTGATCTATAGGGGTCCATCATATAGACCTGTGTGTGTGATCTATAGGGGTCCATCATATAGACCTGTGTGTGTGTGATCTATAGGGGTCCATCATATAGACCTCTGTGTGTGTGATCTATAGAGGTCCATCATAGACCTATGTGTGTGTGTGATCTATAGGGGTCCATCATATAGACCTCTGTGTGAGTGTTTGATCTATAGGTGTCCATCATTATACATTATAGACATCTGTGTGTGTGATCTATAGGCGTCCATCATAGACCTGTGTGTGATTTATAGAAGTCCATCATATAGTCCTGTGTGTGTGTGTGTGTGTGATCTATAGGTGTCCATCATAGACCTATGTGTGTGTGTGATCTATAGGGGTCCATCATTATACATTATAGACATCTGTGTGTGTGATCTATAGGCGTCCATCATAGACCTGTGTGTGATTTATAGAAGTCCATCATATAGTCCTGTGTGTGTGTGTGTGTGTGTGTGATCTATAGGTGTCCATCATAGACATCTGTGTGTGACCTATATGTGTCCATCATAGACGTGTGTGTGGGGGGGATCTATAGGTGTCCATCATATAGACATCTCTGTGTGAGTGATCTATAGGTGTCCATCATAGACTTGTGTGTGATTTATAGGTGTCCATCATATAGACCTGTGTGTGTGTGATCTATAGGTGTCCATCATATAGACCTCTGTGTGTGTGATCTATAGGTGTCCATCATTATAGACCTATGTGTGTGTGATCTATAGGTGTCCATCATCATAGACATCTGTGTGTGTGATAGATGTCCATCATATAGAAGTGTGTGTGTGAGAGATGTATATGGGTGTCCAT